>NW_026465321.1:0-13296 GCF_026875155.1 Cherax quadricarinatus
GGAAAATTTTTACAGTGTGTATGGACACGAGGTATATCAAAGAGATCTGTGGTTTTTTTTTTGTGGTCATGTGTCCGTTTTTGGTTGGGAAAGGGGAAATTTGAGGGAGGGGTTTTTTTTTTCTTTATTGTTCTGTGTATGATAGGCACACGAAAAGTATGGATGTTTTAAGGGGGCAGATTCAGGGCTTTTGAAAATTGGTGAGTTGCGGTGGGGGTGGAAATTTTTTAACATTCTTAACCCCTGCCTTTTGCTGGGTTATTAGGGGTTTTGGGATTGGATAGTAAGATAAGGGTATATGATGAATGGTACAGTGCCTGGGAGCTGATTGTGGAACTAGTTCCTTATCTTTGATATACCTACAGTCTTCGAGTTTTCTTGGTGATTTGTTTTTATGTGTTGTGCCGGAACTTAAGGCTACTGTCAAGGTGGATACCTAGGAATTTTTCCTCTGTGACTTGGATTGATGTCCTTTACGAAATGTTAATTGGATCATTTGCAGCTTTTTTTTCCAAACTAATGAAATAGTTTTTTCAATGCAGAGTAAGTTTTTTATCCTTTCCAGGCAATATTTTCGTAATTCAGCCTGACTGTGTTTGCTACATAAATTTACGCATATAAATCGTCCAAAAAAGTGGCGCGTAAGACGTATATAACATCGAAATAGTCAAAGGGGTTTAAATTTTCTTTTAACCTCCAATTGTTTTTTAAATGAGAAAAGGTTTTTTTTTGTTCTTTTATTGTGGGAGAATGGAGAGCAAAGTTTGCTATTGTTTTACAAGCATTAATGATTTATCTGCACTTTTCCTTAACCCTTGACTGTCGAAAGGCCCAAAAACCCGAAGTGTTCCTGGTGCGCAAAATATTAAAAAAAAAAAATTATTTTTTCTGGTGAAAAAATTTTGATTATTTTTTTGATTGTTTTTAGTCCCCCCCCCCAAAAAAAAAAATCCCCCCAGTATTACCCAGTATAGAGGGGTGAAGTTTTTCAAAAAGAGCCGCATATGGGAACAGCGGGACGCCCGCTCACCCGTTAAACTTTGGTTTACTTATATTGAAAGGGTTTGTTGTTTTTTTCACTATTTTATTTTTTCACATAATTAGGGCCTATGAGCCAAATAAAGGTGCAATGTACATATAAACACACTTTATACAACACAATAAGCCACAAACAAATTACAATATATTGTTTACAAAATTGTTTACAAAAACAAACACAAAATTTTTTTTTTACTATTGTATAAATATATATACCAATTAAGTCACGAACATACTCCTAGAAATTCTGAAACTTTGGAACCTGTGAAAAATGGTGTCAACACATGTGTTTTACACCCTCACACATAAAACATGGTGTCATACCAGTGGTGTTAAAAACTCTTCACATAAAAAATGGTGTCATACACAGGGGTTTTTCCTCTCACACATAAAAAATGGTGTCATACACAGTGGGGTTTTACCTCTTACACATAAAAAAGTGTCTACACATGGTGTTTTTACACTCCTCACACATAAAACGGTGTCATAACAGGGTGTTTTACACCTTACACATAAAAAATGGGGTCTACACAGTGGGTTTTACATCTCACCATAAAACATGGTGCTCACAGTGGTGTTTTACCTTCCACAAAAAAATGGTGTCATAAACAGTGGTGGGTTTTAACTCTCCCCCCACATTAAAACATGGTGTCATACACAGTGGGTTTAACCCCTTACCACATAAAACTGGGTCTACACAGTGGGGTTTTAACCTTTACACATAAAACTGTGTCATACACATGGTTTTTTTACACTCTTTTCACATAAAACAGGTGTCATCACATGGTGTTTTACACTCTCACAATTAAACAGGGGTCTACACGTGGGGTTTTACATCTTTCCAAAAACATGGTGTCAACACAGTGGGGTTTTTACACTCTCAACATAAAACAAAGGTGTCAACACAGTGGTTTTACACTCTCACACTAAAACGTGGTGTATAAAACAGGGTGTTTTTCCTCTTTCACATAAAACATGGGTCATCCATGGTGTTTACACTTCACACAGAAACTTGGGTCAAACATGGTGTTTTACACTTCAACATAAAAAAAGGTGCTACACATGGGGGTTTTACACCCCTCAACATAAAACATGGTTCTACACATGGTTTTACACTTCACACAAAAAAAAGGTGCAAACACAGGGTGTTTTACATCCACACAATAAACATGGTGTATACACAGTGGTGTTTACACTCTCACAATAAAACATGGTGTCACACTGGTGTTTTACACCTTAAAATAAAACATGGTGTCAACCAGTGGGTGTTTTACACTCTTACACATAAAAAATGTGTCTACACATGGTGTTTTTTCCTCTCCACAAAAAACATGGTGTATACACAGTGGTGTTTTACACTCTCACACAAAAACTGGTGGGTTTCACATGGTGTTTTTTAAAAACTCACACATAAAACATGGTTTTACACATGGTTTTTTACACTCTCACACTAAAAAATGGGGTCATACCAGTGGGGTTTTACACTCTTTCAATAAAACTGGTTGGCTACAAGGGGTGTTTTACACTCTTACACATAAAACAAGGGGTCATACACATGGGGTTTTACACTCTCACACATAAAAAAGGTGTCAACACAATGGTGTTTAAAACTCTCACACATAAAAAAATGGGTCATACAATGGTGTTTACACTCTTACCATAAAACATGGGGGTCATACACGTGGTGTTTTACCTTTACACAAAACATGGTGTCATACACAGTGGGGTTTTTACACTCTCAACAAAACATGGGTCATCACAGGGTGTTTTACACCAAAAACATAAACATGGTTTCACACAGTGGTGTTTTACACTTTTAAAACATAAAAAAATGGGCATACACAGTGGGGTTTTTACACTCTTACCAAAAAACAGGTGTCTCACATGGTGTTTTTCACTCTCACACTAAAAAAAGGTTGCATACACAGTGGTGTTTTACACCTTCACATAAAACTGGTGTCTACACAGTGGTTTTACATCTTTCACATAAAACAGGGGTCATACAAGTGGGTTTTACCCTTTCACATAAAACATGGGTCATACACAGTGGTTTTTTAACCTCACACATAAAAAAAAGGTGTCATAACATGGTGTTTTACAAATCTTTCACATAAAACAGGTGTCATACACAGTGGTGTTTTACACTCTTACAAAATAAAACATGGTGTCTACACGTGGGTTTAACACTCTTACACAAAAACATGGGTCATTTAAAAGTGGTGTTTTACACTTCCCCAATAAAAATGGTGCTACACATGGTGTTTTACACTCTTACACATAAAACATGGGGCATACCAGTGGTGTTTTTTCACTCTTACACATAAAACAGGTGCATACACAGTGGTGTTTTACACTCTTTCACAAAAACATGGGGTCAACCAGTGGTGTTTTACACTCTTCACAAAAACATGGGGTATCACAGTGGGTTTTACACTTTACACATAAAAAGGTGTCATACACAGGGTTTTTTAATCTTACACATAAAAAAGGTGTCATACACAGGGTTTTTTTAACCTCACACAAAAAACAGGTGTCATACACATGGGGTTTTACACTCTTACCTAAAACAGGTGTCAACCAGTGGTGTTTTTTACTCTTACACAAAAACTGGGTCATACACGTGGGTTTTTTACACTCTTCACATAAAACTGGTGTCAACACAGTGGGTTTTACACTCTTACACATAAAACATGGTGTCTCACAGTGGGGTTTTTTCACTCTCACAATAAAACATGGGTCATACACATGTGTTTTTACACTCTTACATAAAACTGGTGTCTACACAAAGGGGGTTTTACCCTTACACATAAAACTGGGTCAACACAGTGGGGTTTTACACTCTTACACATAAAACATGGGGCATACCAGGGGTTTTACACTCTTACCATAAAACATGGGGTCATACACATGGGTTTTTTTCACTCCACACAAAAACAGGGGTATACACATGGTGTTTTTCACTCCCCACACAATAAAAAAGGTGTCACACACAGTGGTTTTTACACCCTCCACATAAAAAATGGGTCATAACAGTGGTGTTTACAAATCCTCACACATAAAACATGGTGTCAACACAGTGGTTTTTACATTCCTCACACAAAAAAAAGGTGTCAACACAGTGGGGTTTTTACACTTCTCACAATAAAAAATGGTTCATACACAGGGTGTTTTCACTCCTCCACTAAAACAAGGGCATACACAGTGGGGTTTTACACTCCCACACAAAAAAGGTGTCAAAACAGTGGGTTTTTACACTTCACACAAAAACTGGTGCAACACAGGTTTTTTACACTCTTACACATAAAAAGGTGTCATACACAGTGGTGTTTTAAAACTCTTACACATAAAACATGGTGTCATACACAGTGTGTTTACATCTTTCACATAAAACTGGGTCATACACATGGTGTTTTACACCTACACATAAAACAGGTGTCATACACAGTGGGTTTTACACTCTCACACATAAAAATTGGTAAAACAGTGGGGTTTTACACTCCCAACAATAAACAGGGGTTTAACACAAGGTGTTTTACACTCCACACATAAACAGGTGTCAACACAGTGGTTTTTAAAAACCCCTCACACATAAAAAAAAGGTGTCATACACAGTGGGGTTTTAAAACTCTCACACAGAAACATGGTGTCATACCAGGTTGTTTTACAAATCCACACATGAAAAAAAGGTGTCATACACAGTGGTGTTTTACACTCTCACACATAAAAAAATGGTTCATACCAGGGTGTTTTACACCTCACACAAAAAACTGGTGTCATGCCCCATGGTTTTTACACCTCACACATGAAACATGGTGTCAACCAGTGGTGTTTTTTCACTCTACACAAAAAAAATGGTTCAAAAGTTTGGTTTTAAAAACTCTCACACAAAAAACAGGTGTCAACACAGTGGTGTTTTACACTCCTCAACAAAAACAGGGTCATACCAATGGGGTTTTCACCTTACACATAAAAAGGTGCATACACAGTGGTTTTACACTCCCACACATAAAAAAAGGGTCATACACGTGGGTTTTACCCTTACACAAAAAACTGGTGCATACAATTTGGGGTTTACATCCTCACACATAAAACTGGTTTATACAAGTGGGGGTTTTCACTCTCACACATAAAACAGGTGTCTACACAGTGGTGTTTACACTCTTACACATAAAACTGGTGTCATACCAGTGGGTTTTTCACCTTTCACATAAAAAAAGGGGGTCATAACAGTGGGGTTTTTTACTCTTACACATAAAACGTGGTGTAACACAGTTGGGGTTTTCACCTTACACATAAAACATGGTGTCATACAAGTTTTGTTTTACACCTCACACTAAAACATGGTGTCAATCCATGGGTTTTACACCCTCACACATAAAAAAATGGGGTCATACACAATGGTGTTTTACACCCACACATAAAACATGGTGTCCCCAAAAAGTGGTGTTTTACACTCTCACACATAAAACATGGTGTCATACACGTGGGTTTTACACCTCACCATGAAACATGGGTTCATACAAGGTTGTTTTTTCACTCTCACACATAAACAGGGTCAACACAGTGGTGTTTTTCACTCTCACACATAAAACATGGGTCAACACAGTGGTGTTTTTTAAACCCACACAAAACTGGTGTCATGCACATGGTGTTTTTCACCTCACAATGAAAAAATGGTGCTACACAGTGGTGTTTTACCCTCACACATAAAACATGGTGTAACACAGTGGTGTTTTTAAAACTCCACACATAAAACATGGGGTCATACACATGGGTTTTTCACCCTCACACATAAAACAGGTGTAACACAATGGTGTTTTAAAACTCTTACACATAAAAACATGGTGTATACACAGTGGGTTTTACACTCCTACACATAAAACGTGTCTCACAGTGGTGTTTTACCACTCCACACACAAAATCAGTGTTTTTGCATTTTTTGGACTTTTTTTTATTCAAAGACAAAAAACCCTTCTAGCGTTTTCTTCAAAGTATTGAGGGGTTGGTTATGTTTGTTATCCAGGGAAAAGGGATGTGCATCTTTTCCCTTTATTCCTTTCCCACCGGGGCATTCCACCTCTTTTCCTACTTCCCTTTATCGTCCTTTCCACCTTTTTTCCTACATTCCTTCATCTGTCCTCCTTACGTTTTTCCTTCTTCCTGCCCTTTCCCCTTTTTGCTTCTGGGTTTTTAAATATAAACACATATATGTCACTAGATACTTTCATAAACTGCTATTATCACCCTTCAGCAAGCTTTTCTTGTGTGCGGTTTGGGGGGCTTATAATTTTTTGGTTTGGGGTTTGGGGCAGGCTGTCAAAATGACATATTGTCTCATTTCTCACCCCCCACCCCCCCGTCAAAAAATGGGGGCGGATGCTGTTCCCCTCCACTCATCTAATTACTTTTTCCCTTTTTTTCTATCTTTCTTTTAATCTGTCCTCTCTCTCTCTCTGTTGCTATCTCTTCTCACAGGTACACATAATACAAGTATACAATATAAATTACCTAGGATAACCCCAAAAAATCCAGACAAATGCTTACTCCTTTAAATGTGAGTAAACGTGATGAACGTCTTGTGGGGTCTTCGAACAAACTAGACGGATTTTGCAGGGGGCTTGGCGACGACAAATAGACAGACAAAGTTTTTGTCCAGCAAAAAAAAAGGGGGGGGATGGGCATCTAAATTTTCCTTTTCAGCTGCCCCCCCCCTCCATCCTGGTTTACGCTTTTTCAAAGGTCAGCTCTTACAGATTTATCTCCCCTTATCTTGTCACGTCATGGGGTGAACTTTTCATGCCCCAAGGGAAAATATTTTTATACGTCTTTCCCCTTTTTTTTCTTTTCTCCTTTTCTTCTCCTTTTCCCTCCTTCTCCTTTTTCTTTTTCTCCTTTTTTTCCTCTTTCTTCATCTCCTTTTTCTCCTATTTTTCTTTTTTCCTCCCCCTGGACGAGAGCTAGCAGACAGCTGCCCCCCTCCCCCACCCCCGTTCATGCTCATCAAGGTCCTCTTTTCAATGTTACTCCCCTTATCTGTCACTGCAGGGGTGAACGTTTTCATGCTTCAAGGGAACATTTATTACATATTATTATTATTAGGGGATTATTTTATTATTTTCTCTTCTTCTTTCCCTTTCCCCCTCCTCCCCCCTTTCCCCTTCTCCCCCCTTCCCCTTCCCCTCCTCTTCTTCCTCTCCCCCATCTTTTGGGCTTAAAAAATCCTCGAAATCATTTAAATTGATCTTCACTGACGCTTCCATTGTGTAGACATAAATTGGGAAGAGAAGGTCCCAATTTCGGGGTCACAATTTCTTACCACTAGATAGCTGAAAAAGGACAACTGAAAAGGGATTTCCAAATGCACCACTGACTCCCCGATTTTTTTTAATGGTGCACCTGACCATGGGACCCATTCTCCAAGTGGGCCCCACCAGCTTTCCCTCTTGTTTGAAACCGCTAGAATTTTTGCGTAAGATAAATCAAAAATTGTATCTCCCATGACGTATATATACCGCGACAATCAAGGGGTTAATCCCACAACATTCCTCTTACTCTGCTGTACAATCAAGACAACTTCTACTGTCTCAGATCTCATCCCTTGTTACTGCTTGACACCTTCCTTATTATACTCATACTAGTAGTAGGTTGTTAACAACTACCCAGTGAGGTACTACTGTCCTGCCAAGTGAGTGTAAAACAGAAACCTGTAATTATTTTACATGATAGGCTTGCTGGTCTTTTTTCTGTCTCACAAACTTGTGAGATTTCAGGTACATCTTGCTACCTCTACTTACACTTAGGTCAGCTTACACATGCATATACAAACTTTTATATACACACCCCTCTGGGTTTTCTTCTTTCTTCATAGTTCTTGTTCTTGTTTACATCTGCTTATCTCCATGGGGAAGTGGGACAGAATTCTTTCTCCGTAAGCCATGTGTGTCGTAAGAGGCCACTAAAATTGCCAGGAGCAAGGGGCTAGTAACCCCTCCTGTATTTTTTTTTATAACACGGCCATTTCCCACTGAGGCAGGGGGACCCAAAAATAAAGAAAAAACTTTCATCATTCATTTCTTTCACCATCACTCATACATAATCACTGTCTTTGCAGAGGTTGCTCAGATATGACAGTTTAGATGTTCCTCCAAACTGCCAATATCCCAAATTTCTCCTTTAAAGTGCAGGCATTGTACTTCCCTTTTCCCAGGACTTAAGTCCGGCTAATGGTTTCCTTGAATCCCTTCACAAAAATATTTGCCCTGCTCACACCCCAAAACAGTCATCAAGCCCCAAAAAAAACATTCATCTCCATTCGCTCATATCTAACATGCTCACACAAGCTTGCTGGAGTCCATTCCTAATTGCCCACAAAACTGCCTTTACTCCCTCCCAACCTTTTCAAGGATGACCCCTACCCTGCCTTCCTTCCCCTACAGATTTATATTTCTCCAAGTCATTCTACTTTTTTTCCTTTCCCTCTCTAAATGACCAAACTACCTCAACAGCCCCTCTTTGCCCTTTTGGGATTAATGCTTTTAGTAATCCGCTGTATAGTCCTTTGGCTTAGCGCTTCTTTTTGATTATAAAAATAAAAATTTTTAGTAACTCCACCCCTCCTCTTAATTTCCTTTACTATGAATTCTCTGCATAATATTCCACCACAAAATTGCACTTACACATGACATTCTCACTGCCTCCAGCCTCCTCCTCTTTGCAGAATTTACAACCCAGCTTCACACCCATAAAAGAGTGTTGGTATCACTATACTTTTGTACTTTCCCTTCTTTGCCTCTGTGGATAATGTTTTTTGTCTTCCAATACCTCAATGCACTACTCACCTTTTATTTCCTTCATCATTCTATGGTTAACCTCATCCTTCATAAACCATCCACTGACAAATCAACTCCCAAATATCTGAACACATTCACTTCTTCCATACTCCCTCCCTCCAATGTGATATCCAATGTG
Source organism: Cherax quadricarinatus (assembly GCF_026875155.1). NCBI lineage: Eukaryota > Metazoa > Arthropoda > Malacostraca > Decapoda > Parastacidae > Cherax > Cherax quadricarinatus. Next base: position 9,007 of record NW_026465321.1, read on the forward strand.
ATCTCCAATTTGATATCCAATTTGTTTGATACCCTCATCACCTTACTCTTATCAATGTTCACTTTCAACATTCTACTTTTACAACACCCCCCCCCCTCCCAAACTTGCCCACTAACCTTTGCAACTTTTCTTTAGAATCTCCCAAAAGCACAGTATCATCAGCAAAAGTAACTGTGTCAACTCCTGTTTTGTGTACGGTTCCCCATAATTTAATCCCACCCCTCTCCCCAACACCCTAACATTTACTTCTTTTACAACCCCATCTATAAATACAGGTCCGCCATCACAAATCCAGCAATCAGTTATTCGGTTCCTTCAGTTATTTGGCACTAATTTTGGCTAGCATAATTTCAAATTTCAGGGGTCGCCACAACAACCTGCTGGTACTGTTTGGTGGCACTACTTCCTGCATAATTCATTCTAATTTCTTTTTCTCCATTTGTTATAAGCTTACTTTTACCTCTTCAAGGGGGGCTCCTTGGTGTGGTGAAGATGCTCTTGGTCTGAGGAATTAGACCTGTCGGTCTCCTTCCTCAGACCGAACCTAATTACCCCCAAGTCCCCCTTCCCTCTCCCATCCTCCCCTTTTTCCTTTCCTCCTCCTCCTCCTCCCCATCCCTCCCTTTTGCCCTTTTTGGCCTTGAGGATTTTTTCCCACAGGCACGCTAGTTCCTAGGTAGGGGAAAGGGTACCAGGGTCCATCCCATTCCGTTGAGGTTCTTGGCGGTGACGTAGTTTTCCGTGGAATCTGGATTGCCTGGGGATGTCCTGATCCCTCTCCGGTATCCCGGAGGGTGGCTTTGGGTGTCTTTCGGGTGACGGGTGTATCTCTGGAAGCCACCTTTCGGATTCCGGGGGTGGTGGCCGAAGGAGGTATGCTTTGTGGTGGATATCCGGCCACCCTGTCTTTTGTCCACCGAGGTAGCTCGGCAGATGTGAGGTTGCTATCCCGGATTGCTGGTTTACTGGCATGATGGGTAGGGGAGGTACAGGTTCCATGGGTGCATCCCGCCGACTTGCGGTGCTGAGGTCCTCTTGGGTACGGAGGGAGATTTCTGGCCATTTCATTCCTCCTAGGAGCTATCCCTCCCTGGTCCCCCCTTTTTTTATTCTTTTTTTATTTTTATTTTTTTTTATTTTTTTTTCTTAAAAACAAAAAGAAAAAAAGTAACCTAACCATGGAAGCCCCAGTCCATGAACCTGCTAAAACCCCCAGTCCCCCTTTTTGATGCCGCACCCCGTTTTGGTCCCGCCTTGTCTTTGGACCACCTCTTCCCGGACACTCCTAAAGGCTCTTACCTCTTGCCGGTGCTGTTTCCTCACCCGCTTCAGGTACTGAGGTCTCGACTGATTCCTTCGATTTTTCTGACCTCTGCCCCTCCTTTGACTATGTTCCAGCCCTTCCCTCTATGGTGTGGCAATTTTCGAATCGCCGGCCCGTTCCTCGTCGGACCAAAATCTGGTCCCATGCCTAAACGCCAAAGACAATTACCTTTCTGATGATACTTCTCCACCTTCTCGTTCTTCTCAGAAAAAGATCGACTTGTCCCACATTCCTTTCCACCCTTAGTTTCAGAATGCACAATGGACTAAATTCTTCACTTTACGACCAACTTCCTCTATTGCCTATCTTTCCGACCATAGTATTTGGCAAGGCACTCCTATGCCATGTTGGTAAAAGATATTTTTTTCATGCTCTTAAGAGTGGTACGCACATCAGCACTGTACAGAAAGCTACCCAAGCTCATGATCTTTCTCTTATTTCCCATATCGATACTGTTCCTGTCACTATTGAAAAACATCATTCCCTCATTCTTCTAGTGGTACCGTATTCTGCCCTATACCCTAGTTCAACAAAATTTCCAGACATGTGGCAATGACATTCTTGAACGCTGGAACTCCAAGATCTCCCAATCCTCAAGTAGGACACTTATGTTCTTCCTGCCCGCGGGCGGAGACGATACCCTAGCAATGTGGCTCATTTTAACTTTTGACAGCCGTGAACTCCCATCCTCAGTTTATGTAGCAGGACATTGGTTACAAGTTCGAAAGGTGATCCCTACACCGCAACAGTGTAGAAATTGCTGGCTATTTGACCATCCAGCAAAATATTGCAGATCTATAGCCGAATGCCCAGTCTGTGGTGCCGATGACCATTCTAATACGTCTTGCAATCGACCTCCCTCTTGCCTTAATTGTCATGAGGCTCACCCTTCGTACTCTCGCCGTTGCCAAGTCTACTTAAATGAGCGGGAAATCTGTTACCTCAAAGAGGCAGAAGGTCTCTCTTATGCCATGGTAGTTTCTCATCTCCACCTCCAAGGGAGACTACCTTGTGTTTCTTATTCCCGTGTTTCAAAACATCCCCCCACTTCTGGGGCCCCATCTTCTGCAGCCTCCTCTGTGGTTACCTCTCCCATAGTCACTCCTGTATCCACTTCTTTTGCTGTCCTGGGCTCAGACATCCCTACTTCAACGCCTCAGTCTGTTCTCGCTTCTTCGTGTTCTCTCACAAGCCTCGGTATCGACGAGATCTCGTACGACACCTCCTCCCAATCGTCCCTCTGCTTCTCAGAAGTCAAAAAAAGGTCCTTTAACCCCTCCTTCCCTTCTTCCACCTCATTTTACCTTCCCTGTCTCTGTACCTGGTTCTCCTCTCACTGGCTCTGTTACAAGTGTAGAGGTTCACCCTCCTCCTTGTACTGTACCTTCCTCCCCTGTTCCCTCCCAAGTTTCTTCCTCTTCTGCCACCTCCCAGGTTTCTGCCTCTTCTGTCCCCTTCCATGCTTCTCCAGTTCCCTCCACCCTTTCGCCCTCCCCTACCTTGGTACAGTCCATTACAGTTCCAATCTTTACTCATCCTCCCCCTACCATCTCCAATATTGTCTCCCAAACGACGTCTCTGAATTCCGAAACACTTGAAGCAATCTCTGAGTATATTGCAGAGACCAAACCATCAATGGACACTGATCCACCCTCTGTTCCTTCTCTCTGCTCTCCTCCATTTGCGCAACTTCTTTCTTCGCAGCGGACCGCTCCTTCGCTGCTTGAACATTTTCCGCTGCCACCGCATGTGGACTTTTCTAACCCCTCTAGTCCGTAGGAACCCTTACCTGCGGATATCATTGCCAATCATAGCCTATTTACAGTGGAATATAAGCGGCCTCAGGGGTAATCGGGGTGAGCTTCAGATGTTACTCTCCCAGTTTTCCCCTGTTGGTGTTGCTTACAGGAACCAAAATTACACTGTTATCTATCCCATCTATTTTATTCTTCAGATCCTTTTCCTGTTGGGACCTTTAATGAAAGTGCCCTTTTTCTACGCACTGATATTCCGTACCATCAGCTATTTGTTCGTACTTCGCTGCATTACACAGCAGCCCGTATCCACTTGCATAGGTGGTATACGCTCTGTTCTTTATATCTCTCTCCTTCTCGGGCGTTATCTATCCCAGATATTGCCTTTCTTGTTTCGTCATTACCGCCACCGCTTCTGTTACTTGGCGATTTTAATGCCCATCATTTCCTCTGGGGGGGTCTCACTGTGATTCCTGTGGCATTCAGTTAGAGGCTTTTCTTGCTACCCACCCCCTCCATGTTTTAAATACAGGTACTCACACCCATTTTGATCCTCGGACTCACACTCTCTCTTGCATCGATCTCTCAGTCTGCTCTTCCTCCGCCGCATTAGACTTCACCTGGTCTGTTCTCCCGGATTTACATGACAGCGATCATTTCCTAATCATTCTTACTTCCCCTTCATATTCACCACCTCTTCGTATCCCACGCTGGTAATTTGATCAGGCAAATTGGAACCTTTACTCACAACTGTTTTTAGTGAGGTTCCCTCTTTGTCCTCCATTGATGAGCTTTTACACCTCTTCTCGTCCTCCATTTTAACCGCAGCTTCTCATTCTATACCCCAAACTTCGGGCAGGCATTCTCAGAAATGCGTGCCTTGGTGGTCTCCTGCTTGTCCTCGTGCAGTAGGTTTGAAACGCCCTGCATGGGGCAGGTACTGGTACAATAGAACCATGGAGAGACTTCTTGATTTTAAGCAGAAGCGTGTGATCGCTCGCAGTGTCATCCGTGACGCTAAACGCACTTGCTGGCGAGATTATGTCTCCATCACCTTGCTTCCTCCATGAGTGCAGTCTGGAAAAAAGTTCGAAAACTGAGTGGTAAATATTCTCCTGGCCCGGCTCCTGTTCTGTGGGTTGCCGGTGTTGATATAGCAAACCCACTAGATGTTGCCAATGAAATTGGCAATCATCTGGTCTGTATTTTCTC
>NW_026465322.1:0-13721 GCF_026875155.1 Cherax quadricarinatus
AAATTTTTTCCTTTTTTTACTATCCCTATTTTATGGGCAGATTAAATGGGTTTTAAATTGGGCCCCTGTATTTATAACTTTTCTCTTGACATATGCAAGACACCATCCCTGTAAAGCCGTTATTAGATGTATAGCATTATATTTTGTTGTTGCAAAAGAAATTGAGATTCTAAGTTCAATAAACCAGGATGGCCCCGTTTTTCTATCACAACATCAGCGGGGTGGACGGGGGGGGGGACACCCCTTCATTGAACCAGCTGGAAAGGTTTTAAATGTGTTTTTGGGGTAAACAAGAGATTCGGAAAGGGTTTGGAGCCCAGCCTAGTTTTTTTGGGTCTGCTGGGATCGGGGAAGGAACGGGATTTTGGATCTGGCAGTGTGAAAAGTTTTTGATGCAAGCGGGGGGGTGGAGGTCTCCGGACAAGAAACAGACCAGTGCAAAGCAAGGGGCACAGGAAGCGCGCTGCTGCGTATCGACCCCGGGGATGTGATCAGCCTTCAGCGCACTGGCAAAAACCCTGGGGGAAGTTATGCAGAGAGGACCAGTGGCCCTAAGGGGCAGGATTTGGGTTTTTAAGAGCGTTTCAAAAGGGGGGGGAGAGGGACCGAGGGTACGAAATGATTGGTGGCAAGACAGTACCGGGGTCAAAAAGGAAAACCACTCGTAAGCTTCAGTGCATGACATTGAACATTAATGGATTGGATCGGAGAGGTGTGTATGGTTTAGTAAATATTTGGTATTGTTTTGGGGGATTGGGGTGTTCATGAGGAAACAACTACAACCAGGCTAGAGTTTAAAGGGTAAAGGGGGTATATTGTGTATGGGGAATCGATAAGGTTGAAAAGGGGGAGTTTCCATCCTGGGAAGGGAAACAAACCCTTTGAGTGAGGCATTGTGAGGGTGGGGAGGGGGGGGGTGATTCATGTAGATGGGGTGGTGGGGTAGGGTACAGATGAGTTTGGTGTGTGTATGGTCCGGGGAGGGAGATGTGCTATTTAAAAATAAATTTGTGAAGGGTATCCTAGTAATTATTTGCGTGCTTTGCCGGGTGTGTGTAATTGGGGGTGATTGGGAATTTTGTGATAGGCTGGATGTGGAAAACCCAGAGGGGCAGGGGGATTTTTCGGGGGTTTGGGGGAATTATTAAATGGAGTGGGGTTAAAGGCGTTGGGGGGTGGGGTTGTAGAACATACTTTTTTTTAGACGTGGATTGCGGCAGACTGGGTCGCTTTTTACATGCCCCCAACAGAATAGTGAGCAAGTGCATGTGGTGGACTTTTTTTTCGGATCACAAGGATAAAAGGGGGACCTAGAATGGGAGGGATTTCCCAGAAGGGGTCAAGGTTATTGGAAGTTAAAAGTGAAGCTTTTTAGGGGGGGAATGTCGTCAGTCTTTTTTCGCAATTGTGGGAACTGTTGGTGGATGAGGGGCCGGGGGATGATGAACTAGGTAAATTGGGGGGATTCGGTGGCAAAAATCGTATCAAGAAATTATTTGTCTGGATGAAAAAATAATCGGTTAAGTATGGTTTCAAAGATATCTGGAAGGGCATTTTGCAGACTGTTATGCGCAAGGAGGACAAGCTATCCAGTCAGGACTTGAGGGTTTAAAGGAAAAGGTTTTAAAGGTATTTACAAATGAGCGTTTTGATGGTGCGCGAATTATGGGAGGTTTTGGAAAAGTGCTATGGGGTAAACGGTCGTGGGCTTGCATGTTAAGAGGCCAGAGAAAGAGGAGAGTGACGACCCGGGGATGATGGGGTTAAACGTACTGTAGGGAGGAAGGTATAGAGCGGGGCAAGCATTGGTAACAACAGAGGGTATGAGTGGATATGTAGTGCTTGGTTTAAGTCATATACCAAAGCGTGGGCATCCGTGAAGTGGCATTGGGGAAAAGGGAGAGTATTGCAGTGTGAGCTTGATGGTCAAATCGGGTGGCATTAGGTGGGCCAATTACGGAGTGTGAGATTTGGCAGGCGTTTTTCAGGAGTGAACTTGGGGAAAACGCCGGGTATAGACGGGCTGCCAAATGATTTCTACGTAAAGAATTGGGGGTTCTGAGGGGTTTTTTAGAAGGCTGTTAACAACTTAAGGGGGCTGAGGTAATGGGAGAGCAGCAACGGACGCTGTTGTGGTTTGGTACGAAAGGGGAGCAGTCAACGGGAATGGATTATTGGGCACTTTCGCTTATGTTTTGAGAAAATATAAGTTGTTTGCGAGAATATTAGGGAACAGAACAAAAGGGAATAGGCAAGGTAATTTTATAGGGGGGAATATGGGGTGCCAGGAAGGTTGATGTATGAAGGCATGGGATGATTTAAAAATTTATAGAGAAACGGGGGGAGTTGGGTGATGGAGGTGTATTGGAGTTAGATTGGAAGGCTGCTATGATAGTTGTGGAAAGGGAAGTGTTATGGAGGGTTCATGCGTTGGCAAGGTTTTGGGGAAGAAATAATATCTTGGGCAAATTATTTATCAGGGGGCACGATGGGGTGCGGTTAAGGGGAGGCTAGGAGTTAAAAACAGATCGAGGGGGACTGTCCAAAGGCTGCCCACTTCACAAATATTGGTGTGTATACGGGATCCATTTTATAGAGCCTTTCGGAGTGTGGGGGGAGGGGGGGGAGGTTCTGCCGGGGGGGGGGGGGGCGGTATCGTGGGTTTATGTGGTACAGACTTTTTTGGTGAGAGGAATAGGGATTTGCTTAGGGGGGGTAAGTGGTGGATGTGTTTGGGGGGCTTCAGGGATGAAAATTAATGTGAAAAGAAAATTTTCTAGACCTAAGGGAAGAAAAATGGGATGAGAGGTAGGGGTTTGGGTGAAGGGGGGTGGATCGCTAATGATTGTGGGATAATTTATTGAAAAAACACGGGTGGCTCAAGAGGTGAATTTTGGATGGAGTATTAAAAACTTGGGGGTTTGGGGGGCGGTGCAACTAATCTGCATAAAAGAGAATATGACGAACGTGCTATTGTAAGCAGTTATGGCATGTGTTGTTGTACCCCTATGAGAGTGGGGTGAAACGTTTACAACATGGGGTTTTTGGTTTTATGGGGGACGGGCTGCGAAGGGTTAAGTAAGGGGTTTTAACACTTCGGTCAGTGGGGGGCTGGGACTTTTACCTCGGGAAAAAAAGGGATGAGGCGTGCCCAAAACAATTTAATAAGGGGGGGGGGCGGGGGGGAGGTGGACTTGTGAGATACGTAAGGATTTGCAACGTGGTGGGGTGGGGTTTAATAGTTGGGGGGGCCTGTGGGTTTTAATGACAGTGGGGCCCCCTGTGTGTTAAATTCGGGGCCTCGAAGAGGGAAGGGGGTCAGGGTGGCTGCTCGAAGGAGCATACCCATTTTGCATGGGAAAGAAATATGGACCGTCTAAAACAATTCTTAAAACTGGGTGTTCGGGATCCCGGAGGAATGGGTTTGATTTTTACATGGATTTGCCGTCTGGGTTTAATGTAGTATATGTTTTTATTTAGAGCACAATTTAAGTTTGGTTGTGAGTTGTCTTTGAAAGGATAAAGTTTATTGAGTGGTCGCTGAGTTGAAAGGGGGGGGTTTTCGTGGCTGAAAGGAAACCGTCCCTTGCAATTTTTGGGGGGGGAGGAGGGGAGGGGTCGGGGGGAGGAGAGTGGGGGGGCAACGAGGGTTTGTTTTATGGAGTAAAAATGCCGGGGGATGGCAAAGCAGAGTCCGGGGAAATTTTTTGAGGGGGCTTTTTTATGTACATTTAAAAGGGGGTTACCTTTAGTCACTGTCAAGGGGAGATTGTAATTGTTAGTCGGGGGGGGGATGTGGACCAAGGGGGGCGGGGGGTATTTGGGGATTTCAACCCAGGATTCCCAAAAGCCTTTTTCCGGGTGTAAAAAAGGGGCAAAAAAAATGCACAAAAAGTTTTTACTTTTATTATCCACCCAAATTTTCTACTCTTTTTCATGCCACATTGGCATGTTACCATGTGTTGGAATGTGGGGGGATGTTGTGGGGGGGGGTGGGTTTGGGGGTTGAGTATAGTTTGTCAATGGGGTTTTCGCAAGATTTGATGGATCTATGCAACGGAAGCTGACGGGGGTTGGAAGTTGGGCTTTTTTTTGTGGGGTTCTGATATAGGGCGGTTATGGGATCTTATTGGGGGGTAAAGGGTTTGGATGCAAAGGGTTTTTGGAAATTAAATGCAAAACTCGTGGGAGTGAGGAGGTGAGTATGGCATTTTGGGGAATGGTGGCCAAATTTTTTGGATTCTAGAGAGGTGGAGTCTTTTTGTCTTAGAATGGGGGGGAAAGGCGCAAGCCGGGGATTTCAGGGTTTTTTAAAAGGAAAAAAAGGGGAAAGGGGGAAGGGGGGTGGGGGGTATGGGTTGAAAAATTTTTTGGAATGTCACTAAAGGGTGTTATGAGAAGGGGGGGGTATGGAAACGTGGGCAACTCAGACAGGTTGGCGAGTTACATAATATAGATTTGATGCGGGACATGTAAAAGGGGAGGAAAGGAGGTTTTGCTTGGGGGGGGAAACCCTTTGGGGGTGTTTTGCGAGGTTTTAGGGGAAGGGAGAAGGATTCGACTATTTTTAAAATTGGAGGAAAAGAGGATAGGGGGGGAACAAAGGGGCAAGTACTAAATAACAAAGGCATGAGTAATTTTGCGATTTCTGGTTCAAAGGAAGTGGGAAGGGGGAGGAAGGGGAGCTTTTGGGAGGTGTGGGGGGAGGGTTAGGGTCGTGTAGAGAGGGGGCAGGGGAGGAAATGAGATTAAAACAGGGGGGAATTTGGGGAGGCTGTGTTAAACTGAGTACGGCAAGGCGCCGGGTATAATGGGATTTCAAAGATTTTTATAGTTCATGGGGCACTTTTAAGTACTGTCTGGTGAGGGTCATAAATTGTATGCGAGGGGAGGGACAGTTGGGACAGACACAGTAAAGGGGTTGTAGTGGTATTAGTACGAAAAAAGCAAGAGGGAAAGTTTTTGAGTGGTACAGACTATTTCGCTAACATGTGCCGACTACAAGTTTTTCGCAAAGATAGGGGCAATAGGATGAAAAGGTGTGGGTGGGTTTATCAAAAGGGGCAATGGGTTTCCGGGCAGAAGTATGAGGAGGGGGCATGGCTGCATTAGGGATTTTTTGGGGGGTTGCAACAGGGGGGTTTTTTTGGGGTATTGATTGGAAAATGCATACGACTGTGTGGATAGAAACTTTCGAGGGTAGTTTTTTGCACCCGGTTTTGGCAGGAGGGTAGGGGGGTTTTTGTACAATGTATCTCGGCAATGGTCGGTACAAATTAGGCGGGTTGGTAGGCCTTCAAGATGGAGGGGGGATTGAGACAGGGGGCCCCCTGTTCAAATATTGTTTGGTTATGCAGCTCCATTTTATGGGGTGTTTGGGGGGGGGTTTTTAAATGGGGAGAAGGATGGGGTATAGATTGGGGGGGTATTTGGGCAACCCCTGTTTGGTTTGGGTGGGGGGATTTCTGGGGGAAAGAGGGGGGAGCTTTTGAAGGGGGTCTGGGAAAGCAGGTGAACAGAGCAAAAACAAGTTTTCTGAAGGTGGGTTCCTGGGGGGGGGGGGCTTTGGGGGTTTGGAGTTTGGGTGGGAAAATGGGGGTTTGGCAAAAAAATTTTGGGGGTTTTAAAACATGAAAGACACGGGAGGCTAGGCAGGTGAATTCGAGGGGATGGGGGAGAAAGGGAGTAAAAGGGTTACAGGTTTAGGCAGGGGGACTCACTTTCAACAAGGCCTAATTGTAATTCATTATTTATGTAAAGTGTGGAGTATACTGTGGGGTTTTCCATTGCGAATCGGACAACAGGAGATTTAGAGGAGGGAATACGTTTTTTTGGGGGTTTTGGGAGGCATGGTAAGCAAGGAGGGGTGATGTCGAATATACGCAGTGGAGGGGAGGCCTTTTAGGGGGGGGCCGAGGGTGAAGGCCCTATATGTGAAACAGAGGGTTTATTAGGGCGGGGGGGGGGAAAAAAGGGGTTTAAATGGGGGAAAATGATGGGGGATTTGCGGAGATGGTGGGGGAGAAAAAAATAATTGAAGCGAGGATATGCTGAGTTTTTGTTATTGATTAGAGAGGTGGCAAAACTTAGGGTGGGCGTTTGGTGGGGATGAGCAGGAGGCCGGAAATCATACAGGGGTATCGGTCTACTCCTGTATGATTGGGGAATGATATAGAATGACTTTCGAAAGCTTAAGTTAATGCCGAGAGTAGGGGCGTTTGTATATAGATTTATGATGGGGATATTAGCATCGAAAGCTGTTTTGTGTTCAATGGGATTGGTGAGGGAACAAACCTGCGATCACTGTGGAGAACAGGAAACAGCTTTTCATGCGGTTTATTTCTGTGAAGAGTTGAGGGAGGTAAGGGTGTGGTTAATGAGGGTTTTTAGGTTGATGGGTGGGGGTAATGTAGAGACCCTGCGAGCCTTAACATTAGAAGTACGCGGGGTCTCAAGAGAAGTGAAAAGGGCGATTATGTACGTAGTGGCGGATTTTCTGTATATTTCCTGGGGGATGAGGGACACGGGGGGGGGGAATTAGAATTAGGGCAATTGCGGCGGGCATATATAGAACGGTTTGCAGGAACAAACTTGTTTATGGGGGACAGTGGAGGGCACGTTTTCCAGAGACCTACTGCAAAATTACGGTCAATGGCCTTATTCATTTGGCGAGCTAATTATACGTAAGGGACTGGTTTCCTTTATAAGCCGGTTGACATTAGTTTTCGGAGGGGGAGTGTATGAGGTCAAGTTTTTGCGAAAGAATGTGAGGGTCGGGAAGGTATGTAATGCGTGGTGCTGTGTTGACATGTAAGTTTTGTGTGAAAGGTTTTGATAAGCACAGGATTTGTATAAATTAGGGCCTTGTGATTAAAAGGGAGTTATAGCAGTCACTGTCCATGTTGGTCTACAGTTTTTGCAAAGATAATTTTTCTGGTACGTATCTCCATAGTATTTATTGTAATTTTGTAGGGAATTTAATTCCTCTTAGATGGTTTTTATATATGTATTTACATAGTTTGTTTTCCATCACTTTTGTATGGTATTAAGTTTCGTTTACTGATGCAACGTATGCTGGAAAAATTTTTTGCAGTTGTTGATTTATATGATTATGTAATTTGTGTAATGCTTATTTTTGTTATAGAGTAATGTTTTTGAATAATTACCAGAGTTTGTTCTTAAGTAAAATCTCATAACCAGTTTGCATGTATATATAAACTTTACATAAATTAATGTTTGATCACTGCTGTGATCATTAAGTGTGCAAATGATGTGGATGTATTTATAGATGGGTTTTCATGGGGGGGGGGGGGGGTCCTCCAACAGTTTTGTGTGTATGTGTCAGATATTTTATCATTTGGTATAATGTGTGTCAGTGAAATGGTATGTATGTATTTTGCGTGTTTGTTACACATTCCTATTTTGTATTGGGTTTTCAAAACTTTTCTCCTGCACTTGTGATATGATTCTTAGTATTTTGTTCAGATCCTGTATTGTGGTGTTATTTAATATTTTATACCACCTTGTAATTATTAATGTTTTAAATAAAATATAAAGAAAAATAATAACAATAAATTATTTAATTAATAAGACTTTTATTATTTAAATATAAAAATTACACCCTAAATAAATTAGTTAACAATAAATAAATAAAATTAATCAATAAAAATTATATATATTGCAAGAGTATCTTTATTTACTTGAGGCATAACCACCCTCACTGTATCATGGCCCTGGGCGTACTAAGGATTCATTAGGTACTAGGTTTGTCGGGAAAAAGGACACGTGTTTTCTTGACGCGGATCTTAGTCACATGATGACCCGCAGCTAGAGCTTTTGGTCATCTGACCGAGGCCTTCCCTTCTTGCTTCACACGGCGAGTGTCCAAGTTCGATTCCCGCGAGGGTAGAAACATTAGGCGTGTTTCTTTACACCGGTTGTCTCTGTTCACCATCAGTGAAATGGGTACCTGGGTGTTAGTCGACTGGTGTGGGTCGCATCCTGGGACTAAACTGACCTCATTTGACCGAAATGCTGTGCGTAACAAGCGGCTTTCTATTTAGTAGTATGTCATTGATGTCAACTAGGACTGTATACTTGTATATGTACTTGTAGAAATAAAGTAATTATTATTATTATTAATTATAATCAAGTGCACCGTCGATAACGTTGAGGCGGCTAGTTTTGACTCAATTACAATCGCTAGCCGTAATTCAGTACCGAATACGTATATGGTTATTGTTACTAACTTACACAATCGCATGATTGTGTTCATTTCGTTCCTAACATCTAGAAATTTTATATGTAGAAACTGAAGAACAATTTTTATCAGTGCACACTTCATCGTGGGACTCCGCGAAGCGCGCGCCCACAGTACGTGCTACCCGCGCCCATAGTACGTGCTACCCGCGCCCACAGTACGTGCTACCCGCGCCCATAGTACGTGCTACCCGCGCCCACAGTACGTGCTACCCGCGCCCATAGTACGTGCTACCCGCGCCCACAGTACGTGCTACCCGCGCCCACAGTACGTGCTACCTGCGCCCATAGTACGTGCTACCCGCGCCCATAGTACGTGCTACCCGCGCCCATAGTACGTGCTACCTGCGCCCATAGTACGTGCTACCCGCGCCCATAGCACGTGCTACCCGCACCCACAGCACGTGCTACCCGCACTCACAGCACGTGCTATATATGCTACTAGGATAAACCTTCACTGACCAGAAGTGAGAGGTGATTGCTAGAGGTGGTGATAAGGTTTTGGTGTAAAATAGCTTCAAATATTTTGTAATGGTTGAAACTGTGTAGTATAGCACATACATAAAAGTGAATTCATAATTTTATGTGAGGGTCGCATCCCTTTCCCAGAAGGGCCACATGTGGCCGCGGGCCCCAGGTTGGGGACCACTGTTCTAGAGAGCACCTTCCCTAGTGCCTCAAAGCAGTTTCATGTTCATGTAACTAAATTTATTATATACTCAACACGTTATCTATGTGAGTGAACAGCTACACTGTACGTTTTCGTGATTGAATTCATGTCTGCATATATAATTCATCATGCCTTTAGCCAAATGCAAATATGTAAATACAGTTCTCCTGATAAGCTCTAACCGTATGACTGCCACCTACGGTATGGGTATGACATACATCATTAACTCACTTAAAGTATCTAACGTTATATAGCTTTAATTTTTTAACTATTTCCAACACAAGGCTGCATTTGGTGAGTTTAATAAAACATCAAAATAATATCATATAGTAGACAGTATGAAAAGTGTACAGCCATGCTAGGGACCACCATAGTGGCTTGACGAACAGTTTATACCAAGGACTATCATAGTGAGTTGGTGAACAGTTATTATCAGGAACCAATACAGTGACTTGGTGTACAAGTACAGCCATGTCAGGGATTACCAGAGTGGCTTGGAGTACACTCATGCCAGGAACCATCACAGTGGCTTGGAGTACACTCATGCCAGGACCATCACAGTGGCTTGGAGTACACTCATGCCAGGAACCATCACAGTGGCTTGGAGTACACTCATGCCAGGGACTAAGAACAATGACAAAACACACCCTCAACAGTTTCAGATAGCTACAGCCTCACTTGCCTTCATAAAGGTGTCTTGATGCTAATGAGGCCTCTTGATCGAGGAATTACAACTACAGTACCAACCCTCTCTCTGGATAAAATCTGATTACTACTTAATCCCAGCGCTGGATAACCCCTACAAATTTAGCGTTACCCCACTGATACAATATACTTAAAACAAACAGTAAAGGGAGTGCACTTAATATCTCAAAGATAACACTAGTGCTTCCCCAACCATATTAAATATTTTTATCATAGAGAGCAGTATGTCAGCTTATAACCTTCACCGATCCAACGTGACTCACACACCCACTCACACACAAGGGTTAAGATTTGAGTGTCACACCACATGACTGCCCTCATTAAGAGTGCTGTGTGGGGTCATAACCACAGCATGACCTCATTAAGAGTGCTGTGTGGGGTCATACCACATGCATGACCTCATTAAGAGTGCTGTGTGGGGTCATACCACATGCATGACCTCATTAAGAGTGCTGTGTGGGGTCATACCACATGCATGACTTCACAGTGCTGTGTGGGTCACACTACATGCATAACCTCATTGAGAGTGCTATGTGGGGTCACACTACATGCTAACCTCATTGAGAGTGCTGTATGAGGTCACACCACTTCCCTGACTTCATTGATAGTGCTGTTTGGGGGGTCACAATACACGCATGATGTCAGTGATAGTACTGTCTGGGGTCACAAAATGTATAACGTTAATGATAGTAGTCTAGGGTCACACCACATGCATGAACTTATTGAGAATGCTGTGTATGTCACACCACATTCATGACCTCATTGATAGTGCCGTGTGGGGTCACACCACATGTATGGCCTCATAGTATTGTGGGGTCATACCACATGTATGGCCTCACAGTGTCAGGGGTCACGCCACATGTATGGCCTCATAATGCTGTGTGGGGGCTATAATTAAGGGGGTCGATCCCCACCCGTACTGTGGCTTGTACTGTTATAGATTACAATGATGGTGTTCATGTGGAAGTGACTCCAGACTTGCTGAGAGATTCATATGTAGCTGTCATATCTAGTGCTATGCCTGTGTCATGACGGTAGTACCCATGCACAATAACTTGTAGATCTGATGGAAGATTCAAATTAAACCAACAGCGAAACAGTTTACTTGTTGGATGTCTGGGATGCCCCTGACGGTCGTCCCTACATTTGAGTTGTTTATCTTTCACATAAGGACATAAGAAGGAACACTGCAACATGCCTACTGACCCATGCGGAGCAGGTCCCTGTCCCCCCCGGATTAGCCCAATGACCCCCTCCATGATTAGCCCAATGGCCCACCCAGTCTGATCACCTCCACTCAAGGAAGGAGCACGGCACCAGACCCAGCAGCACAAGTAGTCAGGTCTAACTCACACCCACCCACACCCACTCATGTATTTAGCTAACCTACTTTTAAAACTAAACAACGTTTTTAGCCTGTAATAACTGTACTCGGGAGTTTGTTCCACTCATCCACAACTCTATTACCAAACCAGTGCTTTCCTATATCCTTCCTGAATCTGAATTTTCCCAACTTGAAACCATTGCTGCGAGTCCTGTCTTGACTGGAAATTTTCAGCACGCTATTTACATCCCCTTTATTTATTCCTGTTTTCCATTTATACACCTCGATCATATCCCCCCTAATACTACGCCTTCGAGAGAGTGGCAGATTCAGGGCCCTCAGTCTATCCTCATAGGGAAGATTTCTGATACATGGGATCATCTTTGTCATTCTCCTCTGTACGTTTTCCAGAGCTTTTATATCCATTCTGTAATACGGTGACCCAGAAACTGAGCAGCATAGTCTAAATGAGGCCTAACCAAGGATATACAGAGTTGAAGAAACCTGAGGACCTCTACTACTTATACTTCTAGATATGAAGCCAAGAATTCTGTTAGCTTTACTGCAAACACTAATGCTTCTAAATCCTTTTTCGCAATCAGTAGTATTAAGATCTACATTATTTAGTTTATATGTGGCATGGTTATTTAACTGTCCAACATTTAGAACTTTGCATTTGTCAATATTAAACTGCAGCTGCCACTTCTCTGACCATTGCATCAGTCTATTCAAATCATTCTGGAGTGCTCTAGTGTCCTCATTAGTATGAACTGGACGGCCTATTTTGGTGTCATCAGCAAATTTGCTTATGTCACTATTTATTCCCTCATCTATGTCGTTTATGTAAATTGTGAACAACAACGGGCCCAACACTGACCCCTGAGGAACACCGCTTTTTGACGTGCCCCCATTCTGATTTTCTCCCCATTTATGTAAACTCTCTGCTGCCTATTTGTCAGCCATACCTCTACCCAGGAAAAAATTTCTCCTCCTATTCCGTGTGCCCTAAGTTTTCCTCAATAGCCTCTTATATGGAACTCTATCGAAAGCCTTACTGAACTCGATATACACAATATCATATTCATTACCATGATCTACCTCCTCAACACCTTATGAAAAAAGTTTGTAAATTCGTATAAGACAGGAACGCCCCTTTGTAAAACCGTGTTGAGATTCATTAATCAATCTGTGCCTATCAAGATGGCTACGAATTACTTCGGCAATTATTGATTCCATAAATTTTTCCACTATGGATGTAAGGCTTATTGGTCTTATAGTTCGAAGCCAAGGACCTGTCACCTGCCTTGTAAATAGGTATTACGTTTGCATTTTCCACTTATCAGGCATTATGCTGTGGAAATTAAATTTACCTGGATGTAACTCATAAGATACATACCAGTAAATGGTAACAAAGATAATTATTCTTTATCAAGGTTACAGAAACAAGTAGGAATTTTAGGAAACCTAGGTCGCAAAAATGTCCTCCTTCGATACCTACGATAATCTATATCTCCACAAGTCACTTGGACCTTTATTAATTTCAAATGAAATATACATTACCATGAATTCTGGTAAAAACATTAATATAAATATGTGGACTGTGTATTAAATTTAAAATGTGAATACATATACATTGAAGGAGAATTTATAATAATAAGACTCACCAATTAGTCTGGAGATTATGCTGTGTCATACAAACCCCTGCCTAAATTATGAAGAAAATACTGGCCAGAATTTCAACACAAAATAGACATGACTTAGCAAATCCAACAATTTCGGCTCCTATTTGAGAGGTTTTAAGTCCAATATAACCCCTAGAGCGACGAAAATTTATGCACATTTCACTATACGTGCCTTTACCACATTCAAAACAATGGCATCTCTTGCTCGTCATTGCAGGCGCATAGCTTCCCTGTCGGTTCTCTTCTTTAAAATACACTTTAGAGCAATAGTAATGTATTAATCAGTATATTTACATTATAAAAAATATACAGCAATAATTTTGGGAAATTATTTTCCACAATGCAGTTTGTAGTGATATGTTAAAAAGATTAGCCAAAGGTATGCTAAGTTCCTCTTTACATTCCTTTAACACCCTTGCAAACGTTCATCGGGACCTGGGATTTGTTAGGTTTTAGTTTCTCTATTTGTCTGAGGACCATGTCACTAGTTACCGCAACCGTGCATAGTTTATTATCATCCTGTTCTACATGATCTATTATTTCAGGATATCGCTAGTATTTTCCTGGGTGAAAACTGAGAGGAAGTAGGTACTGAGAATTTCACACATATCCTTATCACTGTCAGTGATCTGACCAGAGTTATTCTTAAGTGGGCCAATCTTGTCCCTAATCTTACTTCTGTATACCTGAAAGAACCTTTTGGGTTAGTCTTTGAATCCCTTGCCACCTTAGCCTCATAATTCTTTTTGCTTTTCTTATTCCTTTCTTTATTTCTCTCTTTAATTGAATATATTGATTTCTTAACTGTCCATCCTCTTTTTTGATACGCCTATATATGCCTCTCTTTTGACCAATGAGATGTTTTAATGTATTTTTCATCCATTTGGGATCATTTTTTGTAGATCTAATATCCCTACTCGGAACAAAAGTTGTCTGGGCAGCTAGAACTATGCTCTGAAAAACGTCATATTGGCAACCAAGATCACCTACCTAACCCATAGTCAGGACATCCTAATTTAGCCCACCCAAGTAATTTTCAGTCCATGAAGTCGGCCCAAACGAAAAACTATTGGTTTTCTTT
>NW_026465323.1:0-14384 GCF_026875155.1 Cherax quadricarinatus
AGGACAGGAGAGTTCCCAGGAAGAGAGAGTTGGGGAAGAAGGAAGTCCAGTTAGCACGTGAAAAGGCAGTGTTTATAAAATGTAAAGGGTAGCCAAGATGAGAAAATGAATTGTGAAGAGTGGAAATTTCTGATTCAAGGAACTGAGGATCACAACTGCGGAGAGCACGGAGAAAGAGAGAAATAAGAAACACTTTTCTTGACAGAGGAAGCATGATAAGAAAAGTAGTGGATGTACATGCCACTGTGCATAGGCTTGCGGCACACGGAAAAAACAAAACCTGTATCTGAGCGGTGGACATGAACATCAAGGAAAGGAAGAAAAGAATTAGATTCCTATTGAGTTTTAAACATAATGGAAGAGGCAGGATTATTAAAAGCATCGAGAAATTGTTGGATGAGACTAGAGTCATGAGACCAAAGAACAAAGATGTTATCAACATAGCGGAGCCAGAGTGAAGGATGCACATCAACAGTAGGAAGAAGAACAGTCTCGAAGTATTCCATGTAAAGATAAGCAAGAACAGGAGAGGAGAGGAGAGCCCATAGCGACACCGATGTTTGAGAATAATATTTCCCCTGGAAAGAAAAGGAATTTGAGTCCACACAGAGGCGGATAAGATCAAGAAAGACATCAATAGGTACAGGGTGATGAAGAAACCCTTCATGGGCCTTCTCTCAGGAAATTAAGTACTTCATCAAGAGGGAAATTAGTGGAGAGGAACGGATGAAATCCTGGACACATGGACCTGGGAAAGGCGAGGATACCTTGGGGAAATGGGGGAAGGGAGAATATCTGAATGCGGACAGATGGACTCCTGGACACATGGATCTGGGAAAGAGGGAGATGCTGGTTGTTGAGGCAGATCTTGAGGAAGTGGGGAAGGGAGAATATCTGAGGGGACACAGATGGACTCCTGGGCACATGGACCTGGGAAAAGCTTCAGAAATAGTACGCGAGTAGGTGGACCTTAAAGACGAACCACTGGCCTCTACGTGGCAAGGTCTGGCAACTCAGGGATAGCTCTGAGGCTGACAGTGGTCGCAAATGATTAAATAATAATAACGATAAATTTCGAGAAGACCACTATATTATGCAGCCTACTTATACCACTGTTGGAGAAATTGTCCAGTTTGACATACTAGTACTTCTATGATCAAACACTTTGAGTACTTTCCTAATCTGAAGACTTTGAGTTTAGTCTTGTACAACATACCAGGTGGATGTATGTACCTGACTGAGTCTCTTGATCCAAGGAGATGGAAATACTGTTTATGAGCTCTAGCTCTAAGACAACCAACACTAAAATTCCTATTAAGATTATAGTTTCCCATAATCTCTCTCTCGTAGTACAATTATTTATGTGATGTATGCCAAAGTGAAACAGTTAATTGATACTCTGACTTTGTCTGAGTTAAGTACATTAAAAATTCAGACGTGTTGGCAAGTAGCCAAGTATCTCGGTGTGACGTATAACAGGAATTACACCGCAGAAACTGTCAAAAGCATTAATTAAAGATATATTGTTTCCTGCTCATACAGAGATGTCTGATTATGATTCAGATTTAGAAAGTCTAGTGTCACAATTAGGAAGTATGACTCTATTTAGTGAAGTAGTCAGTCTGCTCGAGACTCGCTTGCTGGTTGGACAGATTGTCTGTCTCATTATTCTTGTTAGTTCTGTAGAACTTTGTTCTCAGAACATTGTATAGACTTAGTGATTTTCGACGTTGTACTGAGGTTGGGGTGTCACATTGACACTCTGAACATCTCAGGTCCCGAGCTATAGCTTCTGACCTAATTTGTACTGGTTTCTGTGCATTGTCACAGTCGGGTTTTCCTATGCTGAAGGCTCCCTGGCCGCCAGCCCGACGACACAATGCACAGAAACCAGTACAAAATTAGGTCAGAAGCTATAGCTCGGGACCTGAGATGTTCAGAGTGTCAATGTGACACACAACCTCAGTACAACGTCGAAAATCACTAAGTCTATACAATGTTCTGAGAACAAAGTTCTACAGAACTAACAAGAATAATGAGACAGACAATCTGTCCAACCAGCAAGCGAGTCTCGAGCAGACTGACTACTTCACTAAATAGAGTCATACTTCCTAATTGTGACACTAGACTTTCTAAATCTGAATCATAATCAGACATCTCTGTATGAGCAGGAAACAATATATCTTTAATTAATGCTCTGACAGTTTCTGCGGTGTAATTCCTGTTATACGTCACACCGAGATACTTGGCTACTTGCCAACACGTCTGAATTTTTAATGTACTTAACTCAGACAAAGTCAGAGTATCAATTAACTGTTTCACTTTGGCATACATCACATAAATAATTGTACTACGAGAGAGAGATTATGGGAAACTATAATCTTAATAGGAATTTTAGTGTTGGTTGTCTTAGAGCTAGAGCTCATAAACAGTATTTCCATCTCCTTGGATCAAGAGACTCAGTCAGGTACATACATCCACCTGGTATGTTGTACAAGACTAAACTCAAAGTCTTCAGATTAGGAAAGTACTCAAAGTGTTTGATCATAGAAGTACTAGTATGTCAAACTGGACAATTTCTCCAACATGAATTTGAGATAGCAAGTAACGAAAGGTATTTGGGCATAAAATTACGTTAATTTAATGTAACTGATAATTATTAAGGACGAGACAGAGCGTCGGCAATTACATTACAATGACCACTTATGTGTTTTATGCTAATAGAATAAGGTTGGATTCTGAGGGCCCACCTCATGATCCTAGCATTTTTACTTTTCATGGTATTAATATAAGTGAGTGGATTGTGGTCAGAAAAAACGTTAATTTTAAATGGGGAAGTGCCCAAATACACGTCAAAATGTTCCAAGGACACCACAAGAGCTAGAGCCTCTTTCTCAATAGTGGCATAATTTTTCTGGTGTCGTTTAAGCTTAGATGAATAGTAACATATAGGATGGAGAATATCAGTGGATGTTGACTGTTGGAGCAGCACAGCACCCACTGCATAGCCACTCGCATCTATATGTAAAAAGAAGGGAAGATTGAAATTAGGACTTTTCAACACAGGAGCAAGGATAGCAAGCGCTTAAAACCTTTTGAACGAGTCTGAACAATCTCTAGTCCAGTTGAACTGAACTTTGCTACTAGTAAGCTCAGTGAGAGGAGCTGCAATCTGAGAAAAGTTTGGACAGAACCTGCGATAATATCCTGCCATACCCAGGAATCTCTGTACTCCTTTCCTATCCTGTGGCACTGGAAATTCAGAAATTGCACGAACCTTAGCCTCAATAGGAGCAACCTCACCTGGCCGATACAAAAGCCTAGATAGGTAATCTTGGCTTGACCAAAACTACATTTAGCTAAGTTAACAGTGAAGTTGTAGTGCGCCAGTCTCTCAAACAATGCTCTGAGACGCGTCAAGTGCTGTTCCCACTCGTCACTGTACACCACTAAGTCGTCAAGGTAGGCTTCTACTCCTTCTAAGTTGTGGGTCAACTCGTTCATTATACGTTGGAATGAAGAAGCCGCGTTACATAGGCCGAAGGGGGTGACGAGGTAGTTAAACAATCCATCTTGAACAGTAAAAGCAGATATTTCTTGAGCACGTTCAGTAAGCGGGACTTGATAATAGCCTCTTAAGAGATCTAAACGGCTGACAAACTGGGCTCCTGACACACGTGGCAACGTCGCACATGATCAGCTACTGTTTCCTTCATCTTTGGCCAAGTAAAATGTTTTGCCAGTTTACCGAGTGTCTTCTTGACACCCAAATGTCCTCCTATGGGACTATTGTGAGCAAAATCAATGGCTTGTTCACGAAATGTAACTGGTAACACAACTAGATTCTTGACTGTGGTAGAAACACTATCAGCTGACAATTTACATGTATTTTTCTCCATCAGTACACCATTACTATAATAGTAACAATTATCGAGATCCTTTGCTTCACTCTCAGTAACTGCTATATCTCTCAGTCTTTCCAGTGACTGATCAACAAACTGATCCTTGATTAAATCATCATGAGTTAGAAATTTAACGTCAGTTGTGTCCTGACTAGGTTGATGACCGGGGGGAGTCAGTGTTAATGATCCTGGGCGCAGAGCGTCACTAAACAACATGTTCAACCCCAAATCATTATCATCAACTAACTCAACAGGAGACAAGGATGGTTGTTGTATCTTTGACATAGCTCTAGTAATTGCGCTGAGAGGAAATAAAATAGGTTTCTCTTTGGAAATCTTCTTCGTTCAATCTCCTCTGTGCCTCAATTTGTGCAGTCTGCAACATAATGAGGCGTTCAAACCTCTCAAACTGTTCCTGAGAGATAGGACCAGTAGGTAATGGAGGAGTAGGGAAATTAACATGGTCTGGACGGTCCTTAGGTCGGACACTTGGTCCAGCCGTCTCTAGAGTGTCTAGATCTGGTCTAGGATACGTAAATACAGGTGTAGCATATACAGTACTAGCGTGAGGCTTAGTCATACCAGCTATACTCTGTACTATAGTGTCAGTGAGGGAAGGCGTGAGCGAGAACTGAGCTACACTAGGCTCAGACACTAGGCTCACTTCTGCCTTAGTTGCTCTTTCATCTACTTCAAGGGGACCATCATACATGGCTTGTAGAGCATGACCTGGTACTAATTTCCGAGCCATCACCTTATCTCCTGCTTTAAAAGAACGAGAGACAGCACGCTTGTCATAATGTTGCTTCATTCTAGCTTGTGCTGAAACTAGGTTTTTCGAAGCTAGCTCTCTAGCGGCTGTCAAATGTTGCTGCATTAATGAAGGTGAAGTACTCAATGATGGATTTGATTTTCCTGTCCACACGTCTTTTAACACTGCGAGAGGACCACGCACTGGGTGTCCGAATATTAGTTCAAAGGGACTAAACCCGAGACTTTCTTGCTCACTTTCTCTCATAGCGAACAGAAGAAAAGGTATACCCTCATCCCAGTCTCTAGAAAAATGTTCACAATAAGCTCTCATCATGGACTTCAGTGTCTGATGAAATCTCTCTAGAGCCCCTTGGACTGTGGATGATAACTGGTTGAAAGTACAGACTTTATTCCTAGGTGGGATAATGCTTCTCGAAAGATCTTAGAAGTGAAATTAGATCCCTGATCTGATTGTATCTCTCGTGGCAATCCAACCTGGGAGAAAAATTTCATCAGCGCTCTCACAATAGCACGAGCATTAATTTTTCTCATAGGAATAGCTTCGGGATAGCGTGTTGCAGCGTCCATAATAGTAAATAAGTATTGGTTTCCTAGTTTGGTTCTAGGCAAAGGACCAACACAATCTATAATAAGACGTGAGAATGGTTCACCATGCACGGTGATAGGAATGAGAGGCGCAGGTGGAGGTGTGTGCGCTGGCTTGCCTGTCACTTGACACACCTCCACCTGCGCCTCTCATTCCTATCCTATCCTTCGACGTTGTACTGAGGTTGTGTGTCACATTGACACTCTGAACATCTCAGGTCCCGAGCTATAGCTTCTGACCTAATTTTGTACTGGTTTCTGTGCATTGTCACAGTCGGGTTTTCCTATGCTGAACGAAGATTCAGTATTATGGGAGTTTTGTAACTTTTGTGGAGGATCTGCAGATGGTCCCTACTTAGTGTCGTTATATTATTTCCCAGTTCCTGATTCTGTGTCGCAGTCGCTTGATATTGCATTGCTATTGGGCTTAGCATTCTTTGTTGTTCAAGCAGACTGTTCGGGTTGCAGTCGGTGAAGAAGTTAGTTTATTTGAGGACTTTGTCAGTCACTTGTTTAAGTCTTATTCGAGTCTTGAGACACAGCTAACTACTTAAGAGCACTTATACGCATACACACACTTGTACATATTTGTAATATCTTATTAAATGTTAATGTACCTGACGGTACTTAAGAATTATAAATGTGATATGTGCTTTCAGCACAATAATATTGAACTCGAGAGATTGATTTTATTTTGATTGCTGTAATTAATTTAATTTGATAATATACCTTAGACAACTTACTACTTAATAAATTTATTAAAATTTTAATTTCTCTAGTTAGTAGCCTACCAGTTGTAATCCTAAAGAACTATTGAACTATACTGAATTTAATGGATAATTGGACAAGGATACTGACTACTTGTTACGAAAACCCAGTAACAGGCTGAATGCTAGAAGGGCAGTCCTTTCTAGTATTCACTGGAGATCTCTAAGTTTTTAGAATCGCGTTTTTTGTAACAAATGGGGGCCTGTCCGGGAGGCTCTTGATCCAAGGTGTTGGAGAAATTGTCCAGTTTGACATACTAGTACTTCTATGATCAAACACTTTGAGTACTTTCCTAATCTGAAGACTTTGAGTTTATGCTTGTACAACATAACCAGGTGGATGTATGTACCTGACTGAGTCTCTTGATCCAAGGAGATGGAAATACTGTTTATGAGCTCTAGCTTAAGACAACCAACACTAAATTCCTATTAAGATTAAGTTTCCCATAATCTCTCTCTCGTAGTACAATTATTTATGTGATGAAATGCCAAAGTGAAACAGTTAATTGATACTTGACTTTGTCTGAGTTAAGTACATTAAAAATTCAGACGTGTTGGCAAGAGCCAAGTATCTCGGTGTGACGTATAACAGAATTACACCGCAGAAACTGTCAGAGCATTAATAAAGATATATTGTTTCCTGCTCATACAGAGATGTCGGGATTATGATTCAGATTAGAAAGTCTAGTGTCACAATTAGGAAGTATGACTCTATTTAGTGAAGTAGTCAGTCTGCTCGAGACTCGCTTGCTGGTTGGACAGATTGTCTGTCTCATTATTCTTGATAGTTCTGTAGAACTTTGTTCTCAGAACATTGTATAGACTTAGTGATTTTCGACGTTGTACTGAGGTTGTGTGTCACATTGACACTCTGAACATCTCAGGTCCCGAGCTATAGCTTCTGACCTAATTTTGTACTGGTTTCTGTGCATTGTCACAGTCGGGTTTTCCTATGCTGAACGAAGATTCAGTATTATGGGAGTTTTGTAACTTTTGTGGAGGATCTGCAGATGGTCCTACTTAGTGTCGTTTATATTATTTCCCAGTTCCTGATTCTGTGTCGCAGTCGCTTGATATTGCATTGCTATTGGGCTTAGCATTCTTTGTTGTTCAAGCAGACTGTTCGGGTTGCCAGTCGGTGAAGAAGTTAGTTTATTTGAGGACTTTGTCAGTCACTTGTTTAAGTCTTATTCGAGTCTTGAGACACAGCTAACTACTTAAGAGCACTTATACGCATACACACACTTGTACATATTTGTAATATCTTATTAAATGTTAATGTACCTGACGGTACTTAAGAATTATAAATGTGATATGTGCTTTCAGCACAATAATATTGAACTCGAGAGATTGATTTTATTTTGATTGCTGTAATTAATTTAATTTGATAATATACCTCTAGACAACTTACTACTTAATAAATTTATTAAATTTTAATTTCTCTAGTTAGTAGCCTACCAGTTGTAATCCTAAAGAACTATTGAACTATACTGAATTTAATGGATAATTGGACAAGGATACTGACTACTTGTTACGAAAACCCAGTAACAGGCTGAATGCTAGAAGGGCAGTCCTTTCTAGTATTCACTGGAGATCTCTAAGTTTTTAGAATCGCGTTTTTTGTAACAACCACCATCTAAAACATTTTTTTCATATGAACGCTTAGCATTTTACTTAATTGTTTATGAATTATTACAATGGCATTCAAAAAGAATCTTAGCTGAGGTATAACTTTATACCAACTACCTTTTCTTCAGTCTCGAGAGTTGAGGCTCTCACTCATCTGTTCCCAACCCATGATTATATTTAATTTTTAATTTTTGATTTATACAGTATCTTTCATACATGGGCTCTTCTTGCCGAGTAGGGCAAGCAAAAATTTGTGCATGCAATAATTTCACAAAACTCATTCTGAACATAACGAAAAAAATATTTTCTATTGTGTTGCTTATTAAACAAACACAAGAAAAATTTTAAACTGAGCTTTTTTTTTTAAGTTTCCTAAGTTTTTTTTTGGTACAAAATCTTTACGTAATAAAAAATAATTTTTAAATGTTAACAGAAAATTTTTGAAAGGACAAATTTTTAAACGAGTTCTTGCCTATTGGGCATTTATTAAATATATAATATAAAATATATTTAATAATATATATATAAAATATATAATATATATATATTTATATATAATTAATAAAAATAAAAATAAAAAATTTATATTTTGGCCCCTCTGCCGAGAAAGGCTGGGGGCATCCTGCTCTGTGTTTTTTGGGCACAATACTTCAAATAAAGAACCCACCGATTATTATCAAAGGCGGGTGTGAAAACCGGCTGCCCTGTTGGAAAGGGTCAAAGACCGCGTTTCGTCTCTTCCTTCAAATCAAGAAAAGTGTTGTGTATGTGAATTCAGGAGGGAACAAACGGTCACCATGGGTAGGTGAGGTCAGTGAGGGAAGGGCCCCTAATGGGGGAGGGGGAGGAAGGGGAGGTTAAAGGGGTAATACTGTTTTCCCCCCCCCTTCCCCAAACAGGCGCGCATACACCTGTCTCGTGTTACAATGGGGTTTTTTGTTCCCGTGTGTATATGATATATGTGAGTGCGTATATGAGCGGGAGCACTAGCACGTGTATGTATGCGGCGTGTCGTTTATAATGGGGGCTGTGCACAAAGATAGGGGTTAAACGGGGTGCACAAGAATAGTGGGTTGTAACATGAAAGGGCATTGAGGGAAGTGACTTGTCCTGGAGGAGGAGTGCCCACTCCCCCTCATCAAACATTTTCCCCCCCCCCCTTTCCCCCCCCCACCACAAGGAGGGGAGCCCCCTTCTTCCCCCCAAACCCCCAAAAACTATATGCGGTTGGCCATCCGCCATTTTCTTTCAGTTGGGCTTCCCCACACGTTTGAGGTATGAGATGATAAACCCAGAGCCACAAAGCCAGGGGAAACATGAACCAACAATGAAAGAAGAGGCACATGTCAGGTTGGGGGATTTCGAGCACGAAACAATGGTCGCATTCGTCACACAAGGGGTGTGGGGAGGACATATCCCCCCACGAGGCAGCCCAACCTCCACGGGCAGATGAAAATTCCAATGGAAACCTCCTCATTGCGAAAACCCTTCTTTTGGATTCAAATCCACTGCAAACAGACCCTATCCCACATCCCAAAGCGTTTGCCCATTGCAGCAGGGAAATTCCAGCCTTTTTTAAAGCAGGTAATGGGGGTTCCCAAAAAACTTAGAAGCCCGAGGCACCACCAAGCATGGCGCAACCTGCTCCTTTTGGGAAATTCTTCTTGCAGTTTGGAGACGAGGAAAAACTGCAAAACCACGTATTTATAAAACAGTGCAAAACTACCCAAGAACGGAAAAAAGTGTCCCTCTCCCCATACGCGGAATCAAAAGGAGACCCAAAAAAAGCCCCACTAAAAACGAGAAAATTTGCGCCAGGTTAGAAAAAAAACTGAAGAAGGAACACAGTGGGGCAATCCGAATAATTACAAGTAAAGCACTTCCCCCCAAAGATGAGACCAGGGCCCCAAAGCACTAAGAGACAATTTTTCCCCCGGGGACACCATGCATCAACGAAAACCCCTGGGGAAGCCCCATCATGAACAATTAATTTTGCCTGAACCCGGAAAAGTTTGGGTGTTTTCATTTCCTGCGGGACTGCTGGGGGTTACACTGGAATTCGACCTCGCACCTCAAAGATGGTAAACCATACTCGGGCACTGCATATTTTCTTCTCACCGAGTTAACTTTCGCAACAACGCCGGGCTGGCGTTGAAGGGGATGGGGGAATCAACCCATGGGGTTTGGGAAACACACTTCGCCCTCGGGGCCAAAGCGCATAAAAAAACATTCGCCTAAAAAGCTGCCAGTTTACTCCAGCCACCCCAACGGGGGCTTTGGGGCCCTAAGGCAGTGAAGCTTGTCTCAGCGGAAAGGGGGCTTACATCAGGGGACCTCCAGAAGAAAAGGTTTGTAGTAAAAACTTGATTTAGAAATCCCTTTAAAGGGGGAAAGAGAAGCTTTTTCCCAGCTGTTCGGGACGCTTCCCCAGCCTTTTTCCTTCACCAGGGGTACAGCAAACCCCAATTCTTTTTTGGAAAACAGAAATTAAATCTCAAGGTGTTTAGCAGGGTGACCCACTACTCCGCTTCCTTTTTCTTGGCAGTAAGAGAACTAACTTCCCCAGCCCAAACGAGCTCAAATCTGGTACCTGGATGAGGCATCGGCAGTATGAAGAATCCCTGGGAGGGGACCACAACTGTTTAAAACACGGGAAAGACTCATCCTCAATCCCCAAATGTAAATCATCACAGCGAACCGGAAATAATCAAAGCTGTGCAAGATCATCCCAAAAGTCCTACTACCACCCGTCCAACGACCCCCTACAACCCCTGGGTCACCGGGCCCTCGACACAGCCTCAAAGGGCAAATTAATGCCTGATGAAATGGGGAGAGAAAAAAGCAATTTTGATGCCCATATGCTCTGTATCCCTCACAAGGTGCCTTACTTCCAAACTCACCCCACTTCCGAGGTGTGCCAAATCTTTTTTCAACCCAACACCGACGAACATAACGACACGGGGAAAAAAATTAAGAAGGGAAAATTTTCACTAGAGGGTCACAATGGGATCAGGGAACCCTCCCAGTGCGACTGGGGGGATAGGTGTGCGCAAAGCAACGCAGTTGCTTCCTCTTTTCTTTTTTTGTTTGGGTTCCAGTGCATTAGTCAAGAAGATTGTTCCCGAACCTTTAAGACGTGGGGACTCAAAACCCCAGGTTTACTGAAAGGGGAGGATTGGGTGGGGGGGGGGGGCAAACCCTTACAATTCCCCCGAAAGAAGCCCCCCAAAAAACCAAACATCCCACGGGCAACCAAACATGGAAAAAAACCCAACAAAACCCCCTCCGCCTGGGCAGGGAGGAACCAAACTCAAACCCTGTTACTGTTCCCCAATTCCTCCTTGGGGACCGACTGACCCCCAGGCCGTACGGGGTTGTGTTCTTTTCGCCTGCCCCCCCCATCCTCCCGAACATAGGTGGGATTTCGCAGGGGGACACTGTAATTTTTAAAGTCTCGGGGTTTAACCAAAGGGGAAATAGGCATGATCAATACACAAAAGAAATCTCGCCACACCCCTTTCCCACCAAGGGGGCCCCCAATGCAGAGGTCTGACGGGGAAATCAAAAGGTCTGATGGGGCCACTATGCACCTTGGGGAAGGGGGGGAAAGCAATTGCCGGGGGCACACATGGCCGAAACATTGGCAGACCCACTTGCCAAAACCCTAGGGGAAAGGGGGGGGGGGGCTCCCGCCAAGGGAGACCCAAAATCCGCAAATAGAAGACCTTCCCCCCCTTCTAAACTTTATCCCAATAGGGTCGGACCCTTGGAGCCATGGGGCAAGTGTGCTCTAAAATTCCTAATAGGCGGTGAAAAGTCATAATAGAAACCAAGGACCACGGGGGACCGCTTCCCTTTCAGAGACTCAGTGCGCAATCCGAGAGGGAAAAGCCTGCAGCATTCTGGGATGCGTCCCACCGCCGGGGGGCTGGACGAAGTATTGAGATGAGCTCTGAGTCACCTATGTTGTTTTACTTTCTATCGATTTTTTTTGAATGTTTTGTCAATGTTTTTTGGGGCTTTAAAAAAAATAACATAAAATATAGGGGTGTAGGAGAAATTCTCAAACACTTCACAAACCTTTAGTTTTTATTTAAGCAAGTTTATTCTTTTCTCTGGGGGTGAGGGGGCCCCGCCCACGACCCCCCCCCCACGACCCCGCCCAACCCCCGCCCAGACCCCCGCCCACAACCCCCCCCCCACGACCCCCCCCCCGACCCCCCCCACACCCCCCCCACGACCCCTACCCGCGCCCCCCCCGGCCCCCACCCGCGCCCGCGCGCCCACCCCCAGCCCGCCCGCCCGCGGCCCGCCCGCGCCCTTCACGACCCCCGCCCACGCCCTTTGCGACCCCCCCCAACTTCGTTCTTCAATAAATAGTTCTTCAAGACAGGTTCTTTGGATACTTACGAAGGGTTTTTGAAAAAAGGGTTATGAACGTGTTTGTCAACGGTTAATTTGCTTGTGTAAGATAAATTATGGACCAATGTATCTGATCCCAATAGTTAGAAACGGTTGGTGAGGGTGTCACCTTTGGACCCCATCCCCCCAGGTTAATAACCCCCACTCTCCTGTGTGGTTAGTAGCCAGTCCAGTGCAGAATCTCGAGGCAAGACGTGGGTTGTCAGTGAGTTACCTCTCTCATTCATTGTGTTAAATTAAATATTTGTTTCATATATGCACAATTAATCCAGTGTTAATAATTTCCTTCAGTAATTTCTATTGATTTTTGCCTCATTTTTATATTCGTTGTTTGTTTTTTCTTACAACTGCTGTGACTATGTATGAATCCCCCTTGGTGGATCAGATGCTACTTTTAAAAATACATACCCGACTCATGACACAAACATGTCTCATGACGTAATGGTTCTTTACCTTCAAACCCTGAAGCAGAGAGTAAATAAACTTTTCATTTTTACTGGGAACCACTATATGATGTTCATATTTATGGGGGAACGCCCAGGTAACCCTGATTACTGGTTTGCATGTATCGCAGTGCCGCTAACAATGTGTTTGGTGGTTCAGCTTGTGAGGGTTGTATAATTAAACTCGCTTCTTTCGTGTTTAGATGCTAGTGTTCTCATAAACTCTCGTCAATGCGATGAAACCATACCACGGATGGGGGTAGAACCCACGATCAGAGAGTCACAAAAGTGCAGACCGACGCGTTAGCCACTGGACCAGCTAGCTATCTAGTTGGATGAAGCATATTGTAGCTAGCTGGTCCATTGGCTAATGCGTCTGTCTGGAGTTTTGTGGGCTCTCTGATCGCGGGTTCTAACCCCACCTGTGGTATGGTTTGTTTGTAATCGTGTCATTGCGATTTCGTGCGTCAATGCAATGATTTTACCATCAACTGTTTCTGATCTATTTGTATTGCTGAGGAACTGAACCAGCTTATCATGAATCTCTTGCAAAATTTTCGTACTGTCTAGACAAATTGCTAAGAGGAATTTCAGCATCAATGGAGTCTTCAACCTTCATACGTGAAGGCTACTAGCTCGTTGTGCAATATATGCTATCAAGCACATATTGCACAACATATTGCTTGATAGCACATGTGCTATCAAGTACATATTGCCACTTTCTGCTTTACGGAATTCTTACCGTTGGTATGGAACGAATTGCAGTTCTACTAAAAGTGCGATCAACTGCTGATCCAGGTACTTTCCTTCTTCAGATTCTAAATTCTAATTATTGTTGTTGTTACTATAATCATGGGGAAGCGCTAAACCCGTAGGATTATACAGCGCCTGTGGGGAGGGAGGATGGAAGGTATTCAGGCTTAATTCAGGGAACTGGAGCATAAATCTTATTTCCTAGATCAAGAGCCCCTCACCATCATCAACGAACCTCCTTTGAGGGATTCTAAACTCTAAGGATCAGCTACATCAACACGCTTATTATCTGCGTGGTATCTAGTAATTCTCAAGACGAGTCTTATGATCAGTCCCGTCCCCCTTTCTAAGAATAGAGCAACGAGTACTCATTCCGTAGCGCTGGAAAACAATCCCAGTAACAATAGTCCTAGAAAGTGTTACAATTGTGGGAAGAAAGGACATAAATTTCTACATTTGCTGGGGTTTTTTCAGAAACAACGCCGCACCCAAGATAGCCCTCTGTGTAATGTCTCATATGGTGCATTTAGAATATGGGAAACGCCGTTTTTGCAACATTTCTTCTCAAATTAACATACCATATTGCAATATCCATAATTTTTCATGCCCATCTTACTTCTCGTAAATTTTCTTGCATGGATATATGTATTTAGAATTTTCTCATAGTCGCCACAACCGGGTCACAGAAGAAGTATTAGCTGAAAACTGATTTTCAAATAACCAGAACATTCTCAGGGGTTTGGGAGAAGCCATGAACCCAAATCAAGCCGTCCAATTGTGAATGTAACTAACAGTCAGCATGGCATCCCTAATCAGCATTCTTCTGTTGTCTTATGCAGTCTCGAGGATGAGTCCCTCATTGACGAAACTGTTTTGCATGACTTTCTGATTTTTTTGAGGATGAAATTGATCCCAAATATTCACTGGACAATCTGCGACTTTACTTGCCTGTTTGCACGTCCATTTGATGCAACTATAGGTCCATTTTTTAGAATTTCTGTGCTCGATGGGAACCGTTCATGTCTTCATGGACTCAGGTGTGCAGGCAAAATTGCCCCTAGCCTCCAAGATAGGAATTTAAACTTTTTTGCTGATCAGTTTAAATTTCC
>NW_026465324.1:0-14623 GCF_026875155.1 Cherax quadricarinatus
AAAGGGGGGAGGAGGGAAAAGGGGAAAGGTAAGGGGAAGGAAAAAGAAGGAAGAAGAAGAAGAAGAAAAGAAGAAGAAAGAAGAGGAAGAAGAAGAAGAAAGGGAAAAGAAGAAGAAGAGAAAAGAAAAAAAAAAAAAAAAAAAAAGAAAAGAAGAAAAAAGAATAATACCCTTTAATAAAATACCTAATAATAATAATATTAAAAATTTTTTTGGGAGGGGAAAACGTTCCTCCAGACAGGAAAGAAGGGGGAGAAACCTGAAAGGGGGAAGGATTTGAGAGGGGAAAAGAGGGTGGAGGGGGGGGGTGTTTGTGAGGGGGGGGGAGGGGGGGGGGGGGGGGGGGGGGGGGGGGGGGGGGGGGGGAGGGGGGGGGGAGGGGGGGGGGGGAGGGGGGAGGGGGGAAGGGGGGGAGGGGAAGGGGGGAGGGGAGGAAGGGGGAGGAGAAGGGGGGGAAAAGGGGGAAAGGAGGAGGGGAGGAGAAGGGGGGAGAAGGGGGGAGGGGGAGGGAAGGGGAGGGGGAGGGGAGGGAGGAGGAGGGGAGGGGGGAGGAGAAGGAGGGGAGAAGGGGAGGGAAGGGGAGGAGAAGGAGGGGGGAGAAGGGGGGGAAAGGGGGGGAGGAGAAGGAGGGGGGGGGAGGAAAAGGAGGGGGAGAAGGAGGGAGGGAAGGAGGAGGAGAAGGGGGAGGAGAAGGGGAGGAGAAGGAGGAGGAGAAGGAGGAGGAGAAGGAGGAGGGGGAAGAGGAGGGGGAAAGGAGGAGGAGAAGGAGGAGGAGAAGGAGGAGGGAAGGAGGAGGAGAAGATGACAACGAACAAACATTTTGTTGTCTGTCTATTTGTCTGTCTGCCAAACCCCCCTGTCTACCATCTAGTCTGTCTCGAGAGAGCCACAAGACTGTGTCATATCACGTTTCTCACATCTTAAGCAGAGTATAGCACTTGTCTGGTTTTTTTTGGTTTTCCCTAGTTAAATTTTACACTATTTAGTTGTATTTATGTGTCCCTGGAGACAGAGATAGACAGAGGGAGAAAGAGGCGATTAAAAGAGATAGAATGAGGGGAAAGATAATTAGATAGAATGGGGGGGGAAAGCGGCATCGACCCCTTTGTTTTGACAGGCGGTGGGGGAGTACAAATGGACAATATGTCATTTTGACAGCTGCCGATCCGACTCAAAACAATTATAAGCCACCACCGCCCCCCAAAAGACAAGCTTGCTGAAGGGGATAATAGCAGTTTTATGAAAGATTAGTGCTTTTTTGTGTATTTTAAAATTATGGGAAACCAGAAGCAAAAAGGGAAGGCAGGAATGAAGGATAGAAAAAGGAAGGGGAAAAAAGTAAAAAGGAAAGATGAAGGAATGTGGAAAGAGGTGGAATGCCCCCCCAGGTACCCTCCGGGTGGAAAGGAATAAAGGGAAAAATTAGGAAGGAAAGGGAAATGATGCCCAAACGACCATTTACCTAGGATACTACAAAAACACAACTGCCTGTAATACTTTGAGAAAATGCTCAGACGGGGGTCGTGGACCCCCGCATAAAGAGGGCTCCATAGCGATTATTTCGATACCGCTTACTTTAATCGAAAATTTTTTTGCCGCGTTTTACGATTAAAAACCCCCACCGATTTTCGTCGAGAGGGTCCAATGTGCGCCCTCAGCCAGCCTAAATGTGCCGCCCGTGCCTTGTTTCCCAGCAGCCTCTTTGGTAACATAAAAATACACTGGGGTATTTCGTATTATTACAGTGTTTTCGGTTTGCTGTTTCGGAAAAATAAGTGACCTGGGCCCCAAGAAGCTTTAGTGCCAACCCTGTGGTAAAAAGGGTGAAAAATTGTATGGAATTAAAGAAGATTTTGAAGGGTTTGGGGAAACCCCTGAGAAGCCTATGCCAGTTGTGGAATCCATTGTGCCCTACTCAAAGATTAAGGAAAGTGTGCACAGGGGGTTTGAACTGAAAAACCTTTAGGGATGAAATCCCCCTGAAAGCTGTTCAAGCCGTGCTGGTGACTATTTAAAGACAAGGTTGTGGCCCTTTTTAGACAAATCGTAAAGGAACGGAGGTACAGAGCCTATGGACGTTTTGTTGTGCGACGAGGTCATGACTTAAAGGGTTTCCTAGGGGCATTAAAAGAAGAAGGGAAGTAACCCGGAAAAAGGATTGTACCTAATCCTAATGGAAGGGGATTCCCCCTTCTAAACAGTAAGAAAATAATCCCTCCCCTCCTCCCATCCCATCAATCATCACCCATCTTCAATAAAGTAAGTGTCATGTAAATGTGCATGCCTTTTCAGTTTGTTGTATTTAAAAATTTAAAATTTCATGTGGTTTTAAAAAATTTTTTTTCTACTTTTGGGGGTTTGCCGGATTAATTTTATTTCCTTTTTTTCTTATGGGGAAAAAAATTTATTTACAAAAAGTTATTTCGCATACAATTACCCTCTTGCACGGATTAAAATCGTTTAACCGGGGTTCCACGTATTTTTTCTTTGCCATAAAAAAAAAAAACAACAAAAAAAACAACACACTGATTTTTGTGTTTAGAGTGTAAAACCCTTGTGTTGACACCATGTTTTATGTTTGAGGAGTATAAAACACCACTGTGTAGACACCATGTTTTATGGTGGGAGTGTAAAACACCATGTGTATGACACCCTGTTTTTGTGTGGAGTGTTTAAAACACCACTGTGTATGGGCACATGTTTTATGTGTAAGAGTGTAAACACCATGTGTATGACACCATGTTTTAGGTAAGAGTGTAAAAACCCCCTGTGTATGACACCATGTTTCACAGAGTTCCACAAGCTGAGAACTTCTAGGAGTATGTTCGTGACGTATTTGGTTATTATTATAGAACAAAGTAAAAACATTTTTTGTATTGTTTGTTTTTGTAAACAAGTTTTTTTAAACAATTATTTATAATTATGTTTTTGGCTTATTGGGTTGTATCAAGAGTGTAATATGTCATTTTACCATCTTTGGTCTCACAGGCACATAAGTTTTGTGAAAAAAAAAAAATAGTGAAAAAAACAAAACCCTTCAAAAAAAAGTAAAAATAAAGTTTTACCGGGTTGTGAGCGGCAGTCGCCGCTGTTGCCAAACGCAGCTATTTTCTGCAAACTTCATGCCTCTATATCTCGGTAAGTATGTGGAAAAAATTTTTTTGGGGGGGCTAAAAAAAAATCAGAAAAAAAAATCTTAACATTTTCATAAGAAAAAATAATTTTTTTTTTAAAAATTTTTTCGACACCCGGAGAATTGGATTGGGCCCCTTTGACAGTCAAAGGTTTAAAAAATTTTACTTAGTTTTTTCCCCACCAAACTTGATACAAAACTGAAGAATGTAAGGTGTGGGATAATTGACACCCCTAAAATTAGACTATGTGAAGAATTACATGACTTGGTGACTTTTGACCCTCGGAGCAACCATCTTAATTAATGAATCTTTGGTGACCATAAGAGACAGACTACTTAAGTGTGAGAAATTTTTGACGTCTTTACTGAAATTTTAGGTGTTATCCCGGTAGCTAAGATTGATTAGTGAGGCAATTATCAAATGGAAATTATACCCAGTCCCTTAGGGATGCATTTTTACCGAGAGGTAGACAAAATTTTAAAAAAAAGATCATTGAACCTTCAGTATCTTCATATTGCTCACCAGTGTCTGGTTAAGAAGGGGATAATTCATATGATTGCTATTGATTCAGAGGCCTTAATGCTATAACTCGGGGGTGCTAGCCTATGCCTTAAAAGATAGCGATCTACACAAATTTTATGACGCTTCCTTTTTTCAGAGATATCATCAAGTAATGTTTAGATCCTTCTTCTAAGCAGTACACTGCTTTTCTACACACCAAGGGACTGATGCAGTTATAGAACTAGCCCTTCGGTTTGGTTAACTGCGTGTGCTCCTACGTGAGACTGATGAGAAAGGTCTTGGGTAATATGCCAAATGTTTCAGTTTATTTTGATAACATTTACCTTAATGACATCCAGTGGGGGCAAACATATCAAACATTAACATCAGTTTTGCGTTAGGTTACGCTCACATGGCCCGACTGCCAAGCTGAAGAAATGCTTCCTTGGGTATAACAGATTAGATTTCTTGGTACTGATAATTTCTAAATAAACTCTCTGCAGCCTAGCTCCCCAAGTAATTGATCAAATGCTTTATTAGAATTTAAATTCCCCAAAACAAGAAGTCTCATTAATGCGTAGCATTCTTCGGTTCTGTAAATTTTGTGCACGGTTTATCCCGAACCTTACTGATCTTACAAGCATTCTTATCTGACTTCCTTGAAAAGTCTTTATGAAGGAACTCTTGAACTTTCCGACGAAGCTCGAGAAAAGTTTAATGAGGATTAAAAAGTATCTTTTCGAAAGACCCTACCTACCTTACAGATTCCCCAACCCCCGATATTAATAAAATATTTTGTTTAAGAACTGACTGTCCAATACTGGCTTAGGTGTGGTGTTACTACAATACCATGATGGTACTCCCTTCCCTGCATGTTTTAAGCCGGAAACTCCTTTCGGCGAAAGCATCCCCGCCACACTACCACTCCCCAACCCCCCACCCTGTAGCCACCAAACCAGGCCTAATGTGGAGATAGATCACTGCGTTTGGGGTATCTCAAACTTACAATTTATTGTGGGAAAAGAATTCATTTAGAAATGGAACCACAAACCTTTGATTTTATACCTAGAAACTTTTAATGGAACCAACAGTCAGCCTCTTGCGGTGGACATTGGCACTCCAGGCTTTTAAGTGCCATATTGATGTATATAAAATGGTTCATCCAATTATTTCTCTGAGTGGTTAAGTCGGGACAGTCCAGTAGTGAAGATTTCTTGCCTACACGACTTCCACATGTTAGAACTTTTTCCTCGCCTATCTTCTAATACTCCCTTGACTGTAAGTCTTGGTTATGGGGGGTTGTGATGGTGAAAAGTTCTAATAGAATAGGAGTAGGAGGGAGTATATAGAGTAAACAATAGTTTCATTGCGGCTACTTGTTAAGTGTAGGTAAGTCAAGCTCCGCTATTCCGCCTCTTTTCCCCTCCCCGAAAGTGATAGTTTCATTGCGGCTACTTGTTAAGGTAGGGTAAGTCAAGATCGCTGTTCCCGCCCTTTTTTCCCCACCCCGAAAGTGATAGTTTGACTGCCGGCTGCTTGTTAAGGTAGGGTCAGTCTAGCTCCCGCATCCCTTACCCTCCTTCTCCCCCCCCCCCGAAAGGAGACGTGTGGGCTCGGACATACAGAATCACTAGGACTCACAGCTCCCGCACTACTGTAAGAACATGCCTGCCTTGTATTCTAGTGGATTTTATTAGTTGGAAAGCTTCACTTTTGACCAATAAGAAAACTTAGTCTCCTTTCAGTCTTGCTCTAGGTTGACTGTTTGTAATAATCACACATCTTTAGGTATTGTACTTATCATGGAGGAGTGATTTTCTTAAGCTGTGAGTAACCTGTTATCTTTCCAGCTTGGATGACAGAGAGGGTCACCTGCCAATCAATGAGCAGAACTGATGGAGATGGACTAATGCCCGTGAGACTTTCACTTTTTGGATTTAATTCACCCTGTGCACCTGTATGAAATTTGCAGGAGTGTAACCCCTCATCACTGCAGCGGTAAAGAAACTGCTTTCCTGTCATCGGGATATAATACTCAGGGCTATATGTGAAGAAACAAAACCGGTGGTTGTAACCAAAACACCTGAGACCCCCTCCCCCCATCATCAGCCATCTATTTACGATTTCAACAAACACTTCAGTGACACCAACACTAGACACCCCTATATATATTAGCGTTGAATTCAGTTATCATTTTATATTTTTTCATTTGTTCTATGTTTCTTTAAATGTAGGTTAATATTTCATATTTAAGGTTTTATATTTTCTATATAATAATGTGTTTATCTGTTTGTCTGTTATTAATTCTTTTTCTATTCACTAATTTTCCTGAGTGTCGGAGCCAGCCTTGGGTAATTGAAACATTGTTTCTAATGAAGCTTGTTACAGGGTCTGAGCAGGCCTTCACAATTATATATTGATAGATAGAGATAGTATTTTGTATATATAGTATATATATATATATATAATATATATATATATAGTTATTTATATATTTATATGTTATTTTGTATATATATATATATTATATATATATATATATATATATATATATATATATATATATATATACAGTGGACCCCCGATAGCGACCTTAATCCGTGCACAAGAGGGCTGGTTGTTATGCGAAATGTTCGGTTATGGGAATGTGAATTTTCCCCATAGAAATAATGGAAATCAATTAATCCGTTTGCAAGACACCCAAAAGTATTGAAAAAAAAAAAATTTTTACCACATGAATTGTTAATTTTAATACACACAAACGGAAAAAGGCATGCATTAATCTACATGACACTTACTTTTATTGAAGATCTGGTGATCATTGATGGATGGGAGGAGGGGAGAGAGTGTGTTAGTGTTTAGTAAGGGGAATTCCCCTTCCAAAGACTTGAAGTGTCGAGTCCTTTTTGGTCGTTTGTTAGTCTTTTAAAGGAACGCATTTATCATGGCAGGTGCAGTAATCCACAAAGTCCTAGTAACAAGATAATGGAGGTGAATTCTGTAATGAGGTTCTTGAAAATTTGTGTAACTTTAAACAAGATCTCTAAATCCACCATTGTTCATCATCATCCTGCCAGCAATGGGTGTAGCCGAAGAAAACAAATAAGAAGTACTTGATGTCCTGCGAGCCACTATTAAAACCCCAATAGTGAAACTTGGGATGAGTTATACCAGATGTCCAGTGTGCCATAAATTCTGCTTACCAATGCTTTCCATAGGTGATACTACACATTATGCATTGTATTTTGGGTAGACAGCGTTTACCTATTGAGTTGTTATATTCTACTTCCGAACCACTAATTACAACCTGATGATTTCGTAGCAAAACTCGTACAGCTTTTAGCTCAAAGTGTTTTTTTATGAGGAATCCGTTGAACACTTCATAAATGCAACAGACAGGAAATTTACAAGAGTCAGAAACAATCGGAGCAAAAAAAAAGCTCATCCAAAATCTCAAAGTAGGGTTCGAGGTTATGCTTGGCGTGATTGATTAACTTTAACAAAACGTCTGCAATGCAAAGCTTGTTCAAAATTTTGTTGGTCCTTATCGAAGTAAGTAGTTGACATTATCTCTGGTAATAAGTATAAGGTTTAGAGAGATTAGTACTGGTCAGTATAAAGAATCACATTTAGATCATATGAAATTAGTATGCGTGTTGAGGATATTGCTACCCAGATAATGTGACAGACTCTGACAATCCTCCTGATCCTGTACTCTTACCTCAGATACTCAGTCAGATACTCAACCTGAATATCGTTACTCCTTGCGTACTTCGACAAGTAATGAGAAACCCGCAAGTATCTTTTGTAGATACTCCTTCAGATCTCTCTCAGTCAAGGCATGTGTTAAGCCATTGCAGAGGAATTCGATCCTCCCAGAGATGAATAACCATTCTGCATATGTAAACCTAACCCTCGCAGATTGGGTTTAAATGTACATAGTCTGTATAATTAGATGTCCGAGATGAATGAAATTGTCAACTGTGGTTTTGCTATTGCTGATCATTTTGTCAGAAATTTTCGTGTTCACGTTCCCTCCGTATTCTGAAAATTTAAACAGTCTAGATTTGAGTGCACCGAATCGCCTTTCTGTTAAACACTTCTTTGTATATATTATTTTCCTCAGAATCCGTAGAGTGCATAAATACAGATCGATCGATCAATTCCACCCATATTGTATAATGATTTGTTCTTATAGTTTGTAATGAATACGTTAACACCCATTACGTAAAAATCCATTATAATACCATCCATTAGTTCTAAGTTATATATGAATTTGTATTGTATAGAATCAGCCCAGATCCCCTGCCTGTTCGTCTGTAGTATAGTAGTGTATGTCGGACGACATACGTAACATGACCGAGCTGTCAGCATAGTTGCTGATCCCGTATTCCCAGTATTATATAGCATAGCATATTAGTATCATCCATGTGCTTTAGATACAGATCCGTTGTAGCTGTGGCTTTGTGGGGACGTCACGGATACAGAGTGTAGGCTCAGACTCTGCCCGGTCTACTTGGCGGCAGACCTTTCAGCAAACAGGTAAGGCAGCTGGGCTCCATCCCTCATCTCAGTCTGACAATATAGTTACCATCCTTACAAGTGTTCACCTTCAACCTGCGATATCTCCATTAAAGAACCCTTTACGATAGTTGTCTCTACATTGATACAGTAAATAAAAAAAAGAAGAACACTCCCATTCTCCCTGTAAAATCATTTTGAGAAGAAATGATGCTCTGAGTGAAGGCAATGGAAGTAAGTCCCCCTGACTTTTTTGGGTTATCCTAGGTTCTCCCCACACATATGTTGTTTATGTATTAATGTTATGTATCGGTTTATTATATAATTTTGAAAAAAATATCACGGAGGATTAATGAAAATGTGTATATTAACGTAATATACAACATTTAATGATACACCGAGCTCAGACAGCGGGAAACAAACAAACTGAACAGGTTGTGGACGATCAATTGGTCAGGCGAAATAGACGGTATTAATACGTGTCCAGTTTTTTGTTCATTCATGTACATTTTTAAGAGTTTTTTGAAACTTTTACCTTATATTTTTATTTATTATTATAATAATTAAATTTACGAAACAAATACTCTTACACTGTGTACAAGTTAGTACAGAATATAGCTATAAAGTGAAGGCATCGAAAGGAATATTATTCTCAGTTATCCCAGTAACAGGGGACGGGCTAAGAAAACGTAATTCTTCCGACACTTCTACCCAAAACCCTTTGGTAAACATCTCATATATATTTGTATAAATTTTTTTACTGTGGGTGCATGTATCATGTTTGTGTGTTACATAATGTGTTTCTTATATAATTTTGAAAAAATATCATAGATTTGATTAAGGGGAAAAGTCTATATTAAACGTAATATGCACATTTAAAGCGCCCAAGAGATTATTATTATTACATTAAATTTTTATTATTATTATTTTTATATTATTATTGCATCAAGAGTAGAGAGACTCTTAAGTGATTTTAATGTGTACCTACATGCCAGCACAGTGTGTAAGTTTATTTAGGTACAGGTGTACACAAGTTTAATTATCAAGTACAACATATATAAAATATACAATAACTTTAAAACACTTGAAATTTTGGAAAGTTTCCAGACATAATAAGGAGATGTGCTCAGGGAGAATGTAAACAAACTCGGTGGGCCGCTGTGACCGTATTAGAAAGACAGGTGGGAGGAGCCGTATAGCGAGTTTTGGTCATAATTTGAAATGTCCGTATTAGCGGAACGCCGTAAAGCGAAACGCCGTAAAGCGGGGCCCTCCTGTATATATACATATATATTTTTTTTTAATCACACTGGCCGATTCCCACCAAGGCAGGGTGGCTCGAAAAAGAAAAACTTTCACCATCATTCACTCCATCACTGTCTTGCCAGAAGGGTGCTTTACACTACAGTTTTTAAACTGCAACATTAACACCCCTCCTTCAGAGTGCGGGCACTGTACTTCCCATCTCCAGGACTCAAGTCCAGCCTGCCGGTTTCCCTGAACCCCTTCATAAATGTTACTTTGCTCACACTCCAACAGCACGTCAAGTATTAAAAACCATTTGTCTCCATTCACTCCTATCAAACACGCTCACTCATGCCTGCTGGAAGTCCAAGCCCCTCGCACACAGAACCTCCTTTACCCCCTCCCTCCCTTTCCTAGGCCGACCCCTACCCCGCCTTCCTTCCACTACAGACTGATACACTCTTGAAGTTATTCTCCATAAACCATACCCCCGGCCGGGATTGAACCCGCGGTCATAGAGTCTCAAAACTCCAGCCCGTCGCGTAAGCAACTAGACCAGCTAGCCACAATAAGATTCATCCAACTAGGTATATTTCTACACCATAGGAAAGTTAGCACAGGCACCTCTGTGACCACAAATGCAAGTTTTTACAGACGAATCTCCAGCTAGCGTGGCCGTGACGAACTCTAGCTCAAGTCCCTTCACTGCCGTCAACATGACTTAAGAAATCGTAATGACACGATTGCAAATAAACCATACCCCCGGCCGGGATTGAACCCGCGGTCATAGAGTACAAAACTCCAGCCCGTCGGGTTCAATCCCGGCCGGGGGTATGGTTTATTTGCAATCGTGTCATTACGATTTCTTAAGTCATGTTGACGGCAGTGAAGGGACTTGAGCTAGAGTTCGTCACTGCCACGCTAGCTGGAGATTCGTCTGAAAAAATTGCATTTGTGGTCACAGAGGTGCCTGTGCTAACTTTCCTATGGTGTAGAAATATACCTAGTTGGATGAATCTTATTGTGGCTAGCTGGTCTAGTGGCTAACGCGACGGGCTGGAGTTTTGAGACTCTATACCGCGGGTTCAACCCCGGGCCCGGGGGGTATGGTTTATTTGCAATCTTTGCCCATTACGATTTCTTCAGTCTTTGAAGTTATTCTGTTTCGCCCCAAATTCTCTCCACATGTCCGAACCCACCTCAACAACCCTTCCTCAGCCCTCTGGACAACAGTTTTGGTAATCCCGCACCCCCCTCCTAACTTCCAAACTACAAATTCTCTGCATTATATTCACACCACACTTGCTCTAAGACATGACACTCCACTGCCTCCAGCCTTCTCCTTGCTGCAAATTCATCACCCATGCTTCACACCCATATAAGAGCGTTGGTAAAACTATACTCTCATACATTCCCCTCTTTGCCTCCAAGGACAAAGTTCTTTTTCTCCACAGACTCCTAAGTGCAAACCCCTCCCCTTTTTTTCCCCCAACAATTCATGATTCACCTCATCTTTCATAGACCCATCCGCTGACACGTCCACTCCCAAATATCTGAATACATTCACCTCCTCCATACACTCTCCCTCCAATCTGATATCCAATCTTTCATCCTAAACTTTTGGGTTATCCTCAATAACCTTACTCTTTCCCTGTATTCACTTTCAATTTTTTTTCTTTTGCACACCCTACCAAATTCAATCCACCAATCTCTGCAACTTCTCTTCAGAATCTCCCAAGAGCACAGTGTCATCAGCAAAGAGCAACTGTGACAACTCCCCCCTTTATATGTGATTCTTTATCTTTTAACTCCACGCCTCATGCGAAGACCCTCGCATTTACTTCTCTTGCAACCCCATCTATAAATATATTAAACAACAATGGTGACATCACACATCCTTGTCTAAGGCCTACTTTTACTGGGAAATAATTTCCCTCTTTCCTACACACTCTAACTTGAGCCTCACTATCCTCGTAAAAACTCTCACTGCTTTCAGTAACCAACCTCCTACACCATACACCTGCAACATCTGCCACATTGCCCCCCTATCCACCCTGTCATACTCCTTTTCCAAATCCATAAATGCCACAAAGACCTCTTTAGCCTTATCTAAATACTGTTCACTAATATGTTTCACTGTAAACACCTGGTCCACACACCCCTACCTTTCCTAAAGCCTCCTTGTTCATCTGCTATCCTATTCTCCGTCTTACTCTTAATTCTTTCAATAATAACTCTACCATACACTTTGCCAGTATACTCAACAGACTTATCCCCCTGTATATATATATATAATATATATATATATATATATATATATATTATATATATATATATATATATATATA
The DNA here is from genome assembly GCF_026875155.1 of Cherax quadricarinatus. NCBI lineage: Eukaryota > Metazoa > Arthropoda > Malacostraca > Decapoda > Parastacidae > Cherax > Cherax quadricarinatus. The sequence continues at coordinate 11,750 of NW_026465324.1, forward strand.
TATATATATATATATATATAGATATATATATACAGTGGACCCCCAGTTAACGATATTTTTTTCATTCATTCCAGAAGTAAGTTCAGGTGCCAGTACTGACCGAATTTATTCCCATAAGGAATATTGTGAAGTAGATTAGTCCATTTCAGACCCGCAAACATACACGTACAAACGCACTTACATAAATACACATACATAATTGGTCGCATTGGGAGGTGATCGTTAAGCGGGGGTTCCACTGTATATATACAGTGGACCCCCGCATTGCGACCTTAATCAGTGCAAAAGGGCTGGTTGTTATGCGACATGTTCGGTTATGCTGAATGAATTTTCCACATAAGAAATAATGGAAATCAAATTAATCCGTGCAAGACACCCAAAAAGTATGAAAAAAAAATTTTTACCACATGAAATATACATTTTCCTACACACAAAGAGAAGGATAACATGCAAATAGGTAGAGTAGTACATGCACAATATATATTGTGCCTGTTCTACTCTACTAAAATGGAAGATAATTGACACCTCTATTGAAGTCTGCAGCATTGATGATGAGACACTGTGTCCTGGGTGTGCCTTTCCTCCTGAGTACTGTAGGTCTGTTTGGTATTCTCTTCCTGAACATGCCTTATCACACTGTGTATGTCACTACGATTCTTAAAATCTCTCAAACCAACCTTTGCTGGCTTTAAATTCACCAATATGAGCACTGTTCAGGCTTTTTTCCCTGATTCACCTGGGTGTTAGTCGACTGGTGTGGGTTGCATCATGGGAGACAAGATTAGGACCCATGGAAGTAAGTTAGACAGGTCTTCGATGTACACTGACTTTTTTGGGTTATCCTTGGGTGGCAAATCCTCTGGGGTAATTGTTTTTGGTATTCTCAATTAAGCCCACACCCAACAATGGTGCTACAGCAGCAGCAGCAGCTGACGGTGGTACAGCAGAGCAACAGACGATGCTACAGCACAACAGACGATGCTACAGCAGCAGCAGACGATGCTACAGCAGCAACTGATAGATGTTACAGCAGCAGCAGACGATCGACAGCAGCAGCAGACGGAGCTAAGCAGCAGCAGCATGCTGACGGTGGTACACCAGCAACAGTCGATTGCTCCAGCAGGCAAACAGACGATGCTACAGCAGACAGCAGACGATGCTACAGCAGCAAAACTGACGTTGTTTACAGCAGCAGCAGGACGATGCTACAGCAGCAGCTGCAGGCAGACGATGCTACAGCAGCAGCAGGCAGCTGACGGGTTGGTACAGCAGCAACAGAACGATGCTACAGCAGCAACAGTCGATGCTACAGCAGCAGCAGACGGATGCTACAGCAGCAGCAGACGGTTACTACAGCAGCAGCAGCAGCTGACGGTGGTACAGCCAGCAGAAGCTGACAGTGCAGCAGCAGCTGACAGTGCAGCAGCAGCTGACGGTGGTACAGCAGCAGCTGTACCCACCCAATAGTAGCGATGAGTTGATGGGGTTTTATTATCAACCTGGCCAGTGGAGACACGCACTCCACTTTCGTACTTATCAATGATCTTTTTTTCATCTCCATTAGTAATTTCACCCTTATTGCTGTAGGGTTGGGCACTAGAAGCTTTCTTGGGGCACATGGTCATTATTTCCAGAAAAAAATCACCAAAAACCACTGTAATAAGACGAAATGTTCGATTGTATGCTTGGATGTTACCGCGGAGGCTGGCTGGTAAAATGCCACCGGCGGAAACATTGTGAGAGTGGCTAAGCCGCACATTGGACGCGTCTCGGTCCAAAGGGCGGTCGTGAGCGGGTTTTTGGGCGGTATGCGAGGCAAAATTTTGCGATCAAAGCGTCCCCGGTATGCGGATTGTTATGGTATGCGATGCGTCGGTATGCGGGGGCGTCACTGTATATTATATATATATATATATATATATATAATATATATATATATTATTATATATATATAATATTTATATATATATATACTATATATATATATACAGTGGACCCCCGGTTAACAATATTTTTTCACCACAGACAAGTATGTTCAGGTGCCAGTACTGACAAGACCCAGGATTGACACAAATCGAGAACAAAAGCCTAAGTCTTGACAAAAGTTATCAAACACCAGGAATGCACTAACTGTGACAAGACCATCCACACAGTCAATAGATAGCCATACAACAAATAATATCTCTTAATACAAAGGTTGAAGAAGCAGTAAAGAATGGAAGAACAACTTAGATAACCAAGTGCGTGACTACTTTGCCTCTCCAAGAAGATAATAACTGAACAAGATAACTATCGGGGAGCCAGTAATAGTTAACAGTCCACTTTTTCCCAGTGTTATAAACCAAACAAACAGTAAAGAAATTACTCTGCAGTCATAAGGGACCAAACAAAAGTTACAGTACCAGAGTCAGGAAATAAAAGAAGCCAGGTTACTTGGTCTCCATAGTAGAAAAAAGTGTTTATGCTTAGATTCCACTACCTGACGGAAAATGTCTAAATTTTGCAACTATTAAAGTAAAGAAAGAGGTTACATAAATGAGTGTCCTTACCAAAAAATGTCAGAACTCCTGTATAGATCAGAAAACTTTAAGCGGGAGAATAATGACACAAAACCACCAAATGACTTCACACGGGATGGGAAATGTTCTAGTTAGGAAAACAAATGTAAGGTCAACTGTACACAATCACGAACGAGAATGATCTATCACGATTTCTAAGGGATACTAATCTTACAGAGAATAAGCTCAAACCTGTCCAACCTAAAAGCATATGTAGTGTAGTGTATGTTTTGCTCCATATGATTCAAATTTCATGGTACAATCTCTAGTAATTAAATAATCAACTACCTCATTTTGTGATTTTACTAGAAGCATT
>NW_026465325.1:0-38982 GCF_026875155.1 Cherax quadricarinatus
GAAGTAGGCATGGGCATGTCATTTATTGCCTTTTCAAAGTCTTTTTGGTGTTAGGGAAAAATCAGAGATTTTTTTAGATGACCCATTCTGGGTTTCGGTCATAAAGAATTCATTTAGATTGTTGACCCTTAGTCTGGGTAACGGCTCGCTGAACACTGAGTCGTATTGGGACTTTAGTATCTTACCCCAAATTTTTTGGATAAGAGGCCCAAAACTAGAAGTTGTTTTATCCTTAGATTTGGCATAAGAAAGAAAGTTTTTTTTTTTCAATTTCCTTTATGGCTCTTAGTTCTTCCTGAGATTCTTCCTGGGAAATAATGGTAGCGGCACAAGAGACAGAAAGGGAAGTGAAGCAAGTTAAAAGTAGTAGTAGTAGTAGTAGTAGTAGTTATTAAACTGTACTGGTCTTGTGTGTTATTTTACTGTACTGGTCTTGTGAGTTATTGTACTGTACTGGTCTTGTGTTATTTTACTGTAGTGGTCTTGTGTGTTATTATACTGTACTGGTCTTGTGTGTTATTGTACTCTATTAGTCGTCTGTGTTATTGTACTGTACTGGTCTTGTGTTATTTTACTGTACTGCTCTTGTGTTATTGTACTGCATTGGTCTTTTGTATTATTGTCCTATACTGTTCTTCTGTGTTATTGCACTGTCCTGCTCTTCTGTGTTATTGTACTGTAAAGGTCTTCTGTGTTATTGTACTTTATTGGTCTTCTGTGTTATTGTACTGTGCTGGTCTTGTGTGTTATTGTACTGTACTGGTCTTCTGTGTTACTGTATTGTACTGGTCTGCTGTGTTATTGTACTGTACTGGTCTTCTGTGTTAATGCACTATACTTGTCTTCTGTGTTATTGTACTGTGCTGGTCTTCTGTGTTAATGCACTATACTTGTCTTCTGTGTTATTGTACTGTGCTGGTCTTCTACGTTATTGTACTGTACTGATCTTCTGTATTATTGCATTGTCACTGGTCTTCTGTGTTATTGTACTCTTCTGGTCTTCTGTGTTATTGTACTGTACTGGTCTTCTGCGTTATTGCATTGTACTGGTCTTCTGTGTTATTGTATTGTCCTGGTCTTCTGTGTTATTGTACTGTCCTGCTCTTCTGTGTTATTGTACTGTACTGGTCTTCTGTGTTATTGTACTTTATTTGTCTTCTGTGTTATTGTACTGTACTGGTCTTCTGTGTTATTGTACTGTACTGGTCTTCTGTGTTATTGTACTCTACTGGTCTTCTGTGTTATTGTACTGTACTGGTCTTCTGTGTTATTGTACTGTACTAGTCTTCTGTGTTATTGTACTTTATTGGTCTACTGTGTTATTGTACTGTACTGGTCTTCTGTGTTATTGTACTGGACTGGTCTTCTGTGTTATTGTACTCTACTGGACTTTTGTGTTACTGTACTGTAATGGTCTTCAGTGTTATTGTACTGTACTGGTCTTCCGTGTCATTGTACTGTTCTGGTCTTCTGTGTTACTGTACTGTACTGGTCTTTTGTGTTATTGTATTGTACTGGTCTTCTGTGTTAATGTACTTGTTAAGCAGTAATGTGGGATAGCTGGGGGCTTGAGCCTGGTCTAAGGGCAAAGGTAAAAGTTACACACATCTCAAGCCCAAACCGGCCACCCCGGGCTCTCCCAGTTAAAAACAGAAAGCGCTAAACCAGTATGTGTTACTTCAAGGGGTTGGTTAACAGAGGGTTAGGCAAAAATCCCAATTAGGAAAATATATCTATTTAATCACCATAACATAAAAACCTTAATTCTACACGCCCAAATGAAGGTACACACAGCTGGCTGGAGGTTCAGCCACCATAACACTAGGCTTCGTCAGCGTCAGGCCGTCATGCACCACAAACCTCATTTCTTACTTCATCACTCATCCCACAGCACCCTGACCATGTCAGTGCCTGGGTTAAAATACAGGTAAGCCATATGAAAGCCTATGGCTTGAATTGGAATAAACAAAATGAGTGTATTATTGCAAACTTAACTTAAAATATACAGCATCTCCGACGCCAGCTTCTAACCGCCATCCTAACGTCACGTGACCTCCTCCCCCACGCTTACTCTGCGTACCCAAACATCCTTGGAAAAAAAATCACTAACTCCATTCTTTATAATTTATAGTTAGAGTACTTTACAGTAACCCCTCAAAAGCACATTATAAAATTATAAAATTTTTTCCTTAAAAATACAATTTCTATTTTTTATGGCACCCCTTCCCCAAAAAAAGTACATACGATGTATGCAAAACCCTGCAAAAAACAGTACTCTACTTGTTTCTGTTTTTAATTGTACTGGGGGTTTGGTCTTCTATTTTATTGTAAAGCAATTTAAAAAAGTAGTGTAGTATTTAGTAGTAGTAGTAGGGGTTTTTTTGTTTTTTGGGTTTGTAGAAATTTTTGGGATTAGTAATCGAAGAAAAAAGTTAAATCAAGGATAAAAAAAAAGCAGCCTTGTAAGGGGATTTAAAAGGGACGAGATTTGCAACCAAACATTTCGAGAGGGGGGAAAGGGAAACGGGAAGGGACAGAAAACACCTGGGGACAGGGGTTTAAAAGAAGACATTGAAAATATCGGAAAGGAAAATAGGGGGTAAAAGAAAAAAAAAAGATCAAATAAGCCCCAACAAAAAAAAAGTGTTCTAAAATTCTACAGCTTTTTGGCAACGCCGGTCTTTTTGAAGTTTCCCTAATACAAAACCTTTCCTAATATGAATCGAAGTCCTGGATTTGTCACTGTAGATGCCTTCCTTTCATTACATTTTCAAATGTTTCAAAACGTTAGAAACTTGTGACTTCCCCTTATCTTTCTACCCCTTTCCCACCTCATAAAGATTTCTGAATTTTCTTTGCCCCCCTTTATTCTGCCCAGGGGGTTTTTTTGCCCCTTCAGATTTTTTTCACGTGTTTTTGGCCCATCCTCGTGGGCCCCTTAGTTCTCCTGCAGTTTTTCCCATTTTCTTTTTCCCTTAAAATTACTCAATTTCTGCTTCACTATTTACTGTATACTACTATACTGCTACTACACTATACTATATTTATACTACAACTATTTACTACTACTACTATTTACTACTACAAACCACTACCATACTACTACCACTAAACTCCCAATATACTATTACAAACTATTATTATTTTTAATTACTATTTTATTATATTAATCCCAGCATTATCTCTCCCACAATTTCCCATTTCTTTCTTCCTCTCTTTGTCCCAAATTGTCCCCCGCTCCTATATTATACTGGTCCTTTACCCTTCCCGTGTGTTAGTGTGTTTTCATGTTTTTATTTCCCTTATTACTTTGAATAAGGTTCTCACTAAAAGTTCAAAGTGTGGGGAAAGTTTTTTTAACTTAATGGCCTAATTTGTCGGGGATAATACTTACATCATGACTGACCTTTCCTCAGTGTTATTGGTATCCCTTTACCCCCCATTTTCAAAGGTTATTTAAACTACTACTATAAAAATAAACTGTATTCTAAATAGATTTGACGAATTTAAAATTTAACAGTCCCCAAAAACTTTTTCAAAACAAAACCCTTTGCACCCCCTTTAGCGGTTTCCTTCTAAGAGCCCACGGGGTGGTTTCTGGACAAATTGCCCCCTTTCCCCTGGATAAATCTGAGCTAACCGTGTTTTGACACACTTTAGTCACCCTGGGTTTGGTGGCCAAAATTTTAAGTTAAAAAAGTCACCCCTGTGGAACACAAATCCCCAAAAAAATAGAAAAAAGGCCCCTAGGGTCCTACCAGCTTAAAGCCCCCACCAAGAGGGGGAAAAAAGAGAGAGGGGGAAGCCCTGAAAGCCCCCCCCCAAACACCCCCCAAAAAACAAAAGGGAACTTTTCCCAAGCAAAATCTCTAGTTCCCCCCACATTTCAAACCAACCTTTTTTTAAAATTTTTCAAAAGAAAAAACAACTTTTAAAACAAATTTTTTTAAAATTTGGGGTGTGTTTTGTCTATAGTATAACCTTTTTATATTAAAAAAAAAACAGGTTTGACCCCAACTCCCCTTCAGCCATAAGAGTGATTCCCCTTAGGGACATTTAGAGCTAATTTCCCCATAAATTTCCCCAATAAAATTAGGTTTCCCGAGTAACGTTACTTATATACATAAATTGTGTTTTTGGGTCCCATAGTCCCATAACAGTAAAAAAACCCCAAGGGTCCATTCAAAATCTTTTTTTTCCCTATGTGCGGGTTTTTGTGTATTATCCAGCAGGAAAATTGTGCCATTTTTTCTTTGTGCTTTATGCATGTTTTTTCCTTTTTTTTTTCCCCCCTTTTTTTTCCTTTCGTCCTTTTTCATACAAGTATTTTGTACTTTTCATAAATACGTTTTTGCTTGATAACGATTTTTTTCTGACGGGCCCTTTTAAACTGAGTGACTGAAACAAGTTGTTTTCCCCGGAACCTTCAACAAAAAACTATCGACTCTTTTCCTGGGTTTTTAAAAACCGACGGGGGTTTTTGTTATCCATTTTTTTTGCGAATTTTTGAAACTTACTTTTGGGCTATTACGTTTCTCTAAAAATTTCCCAAAATTATAGGGTTGGCAGATTGCAAGAAGTTTCAGAAGTTCTTGTTAAGTACATTCCGCCCCCCTTTCCAGTTCTAACGGTTCCAGGTGATGGGGTTTCCCGGGACTCTGTTGGGGTTGCCCCGAAATTTGGGGGCATCCCTTGTTATAAATCCCAGGGGGTACATCTCTCCCGTTCTTTTCTTTCTTTAAAAACAAGAGAGAGTCGTACCCCCGGGGGTTTTTAAACTTTTTACATTGAAAGTTGCCCTTCAGGTTTCTGGGAATTTTTAAATATTTTTCCCCCTTTTGGCCAAACTGACAGTATTTGGGGTCAGATAAACCAAACGGACAGTATTTTGATTTTACTTTAAATGTCAGTTTGCTTCTTTATTAACAACCAACGGAGCTCGTATTCCCTTTTAAAGTTTTCCTTCTCATTAGCCCCAAAGGGGTTTCTCCCCCTTTTTTGGGGAATTTGTTACCGTTAAACCTCCCTTTTTCATAACCCGTTAAGTCGGCTATAAAACTCTCGTTAAAACCACATTTTTTTTATTTTTGTAGTATGAAAGTTGTTAAAACCGTTGGGTTAACAAATCTTTGGTATGGTCCCTGGTGCCCTATCGACGCCTTAATGCACGGGGATACCTACGTTCCAAGTACTTTTCCGAAACCCCAAATTTTTCCCGGGATTTTTTTGTAGTCTTTCTTTTTTCCCAAAGGGGTTTAAATTTTTAAAACCCTTGGGCGCTACTTAATCTAGGCCTAACCCCTTTTTTCCTTTTTGGGCCCTTTTAAAGGAATTTTTACAGTTTTTTTTCCCCAAAATTTCTTGTGGGAAAAGGAAATTTCTGCGTCAGGTAAATAATTTTTTTACCTTCGTCCAAAATAAAGAAGCCATTCTTGACTTTCCCCCACTGTTATCCCACCCGAATTTGGTCTTTTCCCTTCCCATGTCGATGATTTTCCCTTTAGTTTGTGTTACCCGTAATTGTCACCCGTAGGGGCCCTTTTTTTTTAAAAATGTCATTGATTGTGTTTCCCCAACCAGGCCCCCCTTTCCTTGGGTTTAAATTATTTCGTTGTCAAAAAAAAATAAAAATTTTTAACCCACGGGTTTCCTCTGTTACCCCCCCTATACTGTTTACCCTCTAGGTTCTGTACCCCTGAGCAAGATGCGTTTAATATTTCGGTTTTTCTGTTTTTTCGCTGAATGCCCTAAAAGGGCCTCTCATAATCTCCCTAAAAGCGGGTTTGCATTCCCTGCCTGAACCCCCTTTAAAGCTGCAACTCATTTTTCTTGGGGGGCTGATAAAAAAAACCCTTTCTTTAAATTTTTTTCAGCCCCTAATCTTATTTTAAAAAACAAACCTTGTGACAAATTTTTTTTCTTCTTTTTCCCCAAAAATTTTTGAACTTATCTCTCATCAAAGGTTATATTTGTATTCGGGGTGATTAAAGGGTTTAAATGTTTTGTAGAGAAACGAATACCCTATCTTTTTTTTTTGCGTTTTTGGCCCCTATTTTTCCCCTTTTTATTCTACGACCTTTCACGATCCTTTTTCCTATAGAAAGGGCGGATTTTTTGTAGGGTTTATATGTTTAATCGTCGTCCCATTTATTACGACCCTTTTTTTTTTTTTAAATTTTGGGGTTTTCCCTTCATTTCCTCCCCTATTACTTTAAACCCTTCATCTTATTTTCCCCTCCTCTTTCCTTGGGGGGTTCCCAATTTTTCTTGTTTGTTCCCCCCAACTTCCTTCTGCGAAAATTTCTTGTCTGCCTAACTTCACTCTCGCTTTTATTTTGATAAATTTTCAGTCCTCATTCTCATGCTTTGCATTTTTTTACCCCCCCCCCCTGAGGGTTTTTTTTTGGAACCCGATTCAAACCATCCAAGATCATTTATAGAATGGGCCAAAATTTCCCCACAGCCTACTTAAGTAAGTTTCACCGCTACAAATACCACTCCGTAAATTTGTTTCCCCTCTTCTATAATAGGGGGTTCCTGTTTCCCCTTTGGGTTGCATTACTTGCTCTCTAAAAATGTGATTTCCCCCTCATTCTATCTGTTTCGTATTTAATTTTGGAAAAGCAGTATTTTTAGAAAAACCCCGTAGATGTCTTTTGGGTCCTTGGACATTTTTGATTTTAGGGGCAACGAGGAAGGAACTCAACACTTGGTCAGTTGTTCATGCCCTTTCCCCAAATTTTTCCCACATGGAATTCCTTTCTCGGGGGATTTTTCAGGGGATCCTCGACAACTTTCAACGGGGGTAGCAAAAATTTTGGGGTCTTGGTTAAACCACAACAAAATTTTTTTCCTGTCTGCCACTTTAAGATTCTCACCATTTTTCCCCACCAAGGGTCGTTTTTGGGGGGACAACTTTCTCTTTTTGGTTGGCCAAAACCCCACCCCCACAGACACTTTAGGGAAAAAATGCCCATTAAGTTTCTGCAAGGACGGGTCGAGGGGCCCAAGCAGGATTTAAAACCTCTGACGTCTAAACCTTTTTATTATATGTACTTCCCCCCACTGAAATTTCCCCCTTTTGTGCAATTGTTGCTCTTTAAATTTTCACCCCCCATTTAAACCCCTAACCTTTGTAGGTGAGATTTCCTTCGCCCAGAGATAGTGTTTGTGAATATTTGCCTGTTTTTGCAAATTTCCCAAAATTTTTGTAAAAATCTCTCGTTGTTTGATGCTGAGAGGTTAAAGAAAAATTTAAACTAACACCATTTTGCCTGAAGCGGGCTGCCTTGGATTTTCCCGTTGGGGGTCCCCAAAGGGTTTTTGGGCCCATGGGGTATGATGATTAAAGCATTGGTTTCTTTTGGCCCCAAAGATTGTACGTTCGGGGTCTCCTTCGACCAGATTTTATATTTTTAATATATAATATATAAAAAATATATATTTTATTATAAAATTTTAAATATATTTTAATAATATTAATATATATAAAAAAATTTTACAACAAGGATCTATTTTTAAAACCAATCTTAAAACAGCAAGGAAAATTTTTTGTAAAGATAAACATTTGCCCCCATATCAAGAAAACGAGAACACATTTTCATGCCACATGGGGGGCGAAAACAGTAACTACACCCTTTCCTTCTCCCCCTATCCCTACGGGGGGCCCCCATTCAGCAAAATTTAATATAAATTAAAATTAATTTAAAAATGCCCAAAAATGAAATCCCCGACCAACACCGGGGTTTCAACTTCTTCCTGTTCAATAAAAGTTTCTAACAAAAAAAACTAAAAAGGGGTATTGCGGGGGAGTCCTTAAGTTAGTATGGAGGTAAAAAGCTGTTAGCTAGAAAATGAAGGGGGCTCTTTAACCGGGTTAAAGCCCTTTGAAGGCATTTCCCCCCTGTAACAATTTTCAGACAGAAAATTTCCAAGGCGGGCCCTCCTCCTCAGGAAAATTGTGAAAGAAAAAGAAAAAATTTTCAAAAAGGGATAAACACTTTATTATTTTTTAAATTTCAAAGATAAAACATTGAAATTTTTGAAAGGGGTTTTTCCACTTTAAAAAAAAAATGAAAAATGAAATGGAAAAAAAGGGCATTTGAAAACAAAACTAATAGTACAGTTAAAACTGGGGGGTCTGGTTTAGGTTGACACCGGTTTTTGTAGAAATTAAGGGCCCTTTTCTGGGTGGGTGGGGGGGTCACAGGTGTTTGGGGACAACCCAACGACTAGTTCTTCACAGATCCATAGCCTTAATAGCAGTCCCCGAAAGAAAGGAAAAGCAGGTTCTTTTACCACTGCAAAGATGAGGGGAAATTCCTTTTACAATTTTAAACGGTAGGGGGGATCATGAAAAAACGGGTTTTAAGTTCTGTTTCATTTCCCTCCCCCCCTTCAAAACTTTTCGTTGGTTGGCAGGTGACCCATCTGTCTTCCCAAACTGGAAAGAAAAAGAACAGGTTTCCCAAATTCTTTAAAAAATCACTCTCCCCTGATAAGTGTTTGATACTTAAAAAGGTAGTGATTTTTAAAAAGTCTTTTGTGGAGTTAAAACTGGGAAAAGGGCAAGTTTAAAAAATGGGAAACTTTTAACCCAAAATTCCCCAAAAATAGGGGAGAGGCTTTTACTTATAGTTTTTTGTGGGAGCTGAGGTCGGTTTAAAACTGTTTGGGGCCGGAGCCCCCCCACGTCACCTTTCGGGGGGGGAGAAAAAAGGGGGGGGAGAAAGGGGAAAAGGGGGGGGGCTAGTTTACCCTAACCCTTTTAAAAAATTTAAAAAGCGCCGGCAATCAAACTATCGTCAAACCCTATACTCGCTCGCTACTCCTATCTTTTGAATTTTCCCTCACACCCTTGTAAAATAAAGGAAAAAAAAAGCAAATCAAAGATCAGTAGAAAAGAGAAGATAAGTTTGGGGAAAAAAAAGAGTGGGGAAATTTTAAAAGAAAGAGCGAGAGAAAGTGTGCCCAAATTGAAAAAAAAACAGCGAATAAAGGAGAAAAAGTGTGTGAGAGAGTGGAAAAGTTAGCAAAGGGGAATTTTAAAAAGAAAAGGGAAAATGTAAAAGAAGACGAATAATAATGAAAGGAAAGAAAACAAAAGCCGGAAATAGCAAGAGGCCCCAAAGAAAAAAAAAAAGGCCCCGAAAAGATAGAGAGAGAGAAAGAGTGTGTGTAAATAATCGAAAAGAATGGGGGCAAGGGAAAAGTGAAAAACCCGTGATAACAAAAAAGAGTGTTTAATGATGGAACAAGAAGCACTGTTAACAGACATTTTCCATCATGTCAGAACAAAAGGGGAAAAACAAAGATAGAGAGAGTGAAAGCCCGAAAAACTTTAGTGAAAACAAAATCAATTAGCATAGGTTTTTAAAAAACCGAAATGAGGGCAAAATGAGAGATCAACAAAAAGGGGAGTGGAGGAAAAAACTGAAAGGTTTAAAGAAGGGGTGTTAAAAAAATGAAAGCCCTAAAAACGATATAGAAAACAAGGCACGCGAAAGGAAACTGGTTTAAGAGAAACAAAAAAGGGCCTGGGTTTTGCGTCAGTGACAAAAGTTGAGAAATTAAAAAAATTTTTGACCCCCCCCTACCCCCATGGCCCCATGAACCCCCCTGCCCCTCGGAGTGGGAAAAATGAGCAACGATCATCCCATTAATGCACAATTTTGTAAATTTATGAATCGACCGGTTTTTAAAACCATCCCAATTATTTTCCCAAAAGAAAAATTTTTCCACCAATTAACTTTTTTTTTTTAAAAAACAGGGTAATTTTTTTTTTAAGGTTGGGTTTTTTAAACCCTTTCGAACAATGAGATAATTAACATTGGGAAAAATATACATATTATTAGCAATGTAAGGGTTTTTTTTTTAATTTATTTACTATTTATTTAATAACAACTCTGCCGTTTTTCCCCCCCGGGGAAAAGGGGGGACCCAAAAAAAGGGAAAAACCACTTTCATAAAATTCAACCCCCCGCACTGGGCTTGCAAAAAAGCGTGAAACCAAAACATTTTAAAAAAAAAGCAAAAAAATCAACACACCTTCAAGTGCAGGGGTTTAAAAACTTCCCAAACCCTTTTCCCGGACTCAATTTTGCTAAACAGTTTTTCCCCCAAAACCTTCATAAAACTTTCTTGACTCTTACCCCCAATGCCAAATTCAAGTCAAAAAGCATTCGTCTCCACCCTATCTAGGGACGCCACACCGCTTTTCTAAAGCACAAGCCCTTTCCACACAAAAAATCCATCCAACTTTTCCAAAAGGGGCGACATTCTACCCCGCCTTTGTTCCTTTTTCTATAATTGTCCGAACCAAACCCCAAAAAACCTTTACTTTTCCCTCTGGATAATACTTTAAGAAAATTCCCCACCTTTTAAACTTTCCCAAACCCCCTGATTCTCGGTGCTCCCGGTCCCAAAAAGAAACCCTAAAGTCCTAAAAAATTTGTTACCAGGGCCCTGAAAAGGTCAGCATTTTGGTCTTCCTTTTTATTGTACTGACTGGTTTTTGTTTTACTGTACTGTAAAGTTTTTCTGTGTCCCTTGTACTTTCTGGTTTTTCTGTGTTATTGTAATGTATTGGTCTTTTTTTGTTATTGGTTTTTTTACAGGTCTTCTGTGTTTTTTGTTTCTGTACGGTCTTCTGTTTAATATACTTACTTGGGCTTCTTTGTTATTTTACTGTGCTGGTCTTTTACGTTTTTTGTACTGTACTGGTTTCTGTGTTTTTGCCTTGTTCTGATCTTTTTTTTGTTATTGTAATCTACTGGTTTTTGTGTTTTTTGGGTTTCACGGTCTTCTTTCGTTATTGAAATTTTACTGGTCTTTTTTTTGTTATTTTAAATTTTCCTTGGGCTTCTGTGGGTTTTTGTACTGTACTGGTCTTCTGGTTATTGTACTGTACTGGTCTTCTGTGTTATTGTACTGTATTGGTTTCTGTTTTTAAATTTTACTTACTGGCTTCTATGTTTTTGCCCCTGTACTGGTTTTCTGTGTTTTTGTACTGTACTGGTCCCTTTTGTGATAATTTTACTGTAGAAGGGCTTGTGTGTTATTGTTCCGTACCGGTCTTCTGTTTTTTTTTTTTAAATTTTTTCTGGTCTTTGTGGGTTAAATTTTACTTTTCTGGTCTTCTGTGTTATTGTACTGTTCTGGTCTTCCTGTGTTATTGTACTCTTGGTCCCTTTTGTTTATTGAACCCGTACTGGGTTTTTGGGGTTTTTTTGTACGTACTTGGGTTTTGTGTTTATTTTTACGGTCTGGGTTTTTCTGTGTTATTGTCTGTATGGGTTTTTTGTGTTATTTTTTTGTACTGGTCTTTTTTTGGTTATTTTACTGTATTTGGGCTTTTTGTGTTATTGTTTCTATACTGGTCTTGGTGTTTTTGTACTGTATGGTCTTGTGTTATTTTACTGTATTGTTTTGTTGTTTTTTGGCCCGTTTTGGTCTTGTGTTATTTTACTGTACTGGGCCCTTTTTTGTTATTGTACTGTAAATTGGGCTTGTGTGTTATTGTACTGTTTCTGGGTTTTTGGTTATTTTACTGTACTTGGGCTTGTGGGGTTTTTTTTGTACCCGGTCTTGGGGTGTTTTTGTACTGTACTGGTCTTTTGTTATTTTACTGTTCTTGTCCCTTTTTTGTTATTTTACTTCTGGTCTTTTTGTGGGTTTTTTGGGACGTTTCTGGTTTTTGTGTGTTTTTGTACTGTAAATGGTCTTTTGTGTTATTGTATGTACTGGTCTTGGGGGATTTTACTGTACTGGTTTTTTTTGTGAAATTTTACTGTACTGGCTTGTGTGTTATTGTACTGTACTGGGCTTGTGTGTTATTGAAAAGTTAAATGGGCTTGGGATTATTTTACTGTATGGTTTTTGTGTGTTATTTACTGTTTCTGGTCTTTTGTGTTATTGTATTTTACTGGTCTTGTGTTTTTTTTGTACTGGTTCCCTTTGGGTGTTATTTTACTGGGACCGGCCTCTGTGTTATTGTACGTACTGGTTTTTGTGGTTATTGTACTGTACGGGGCCCCTTTTTTATTTTACTATTCTGGTCTTGTGGGGTTATTGTACTGGGATGGTCTTGTGGGGTTTTTTTAAATGCGCCCGGTCCTCTTTTTATTGTACTTTGCTGGTCCTCTGTGGGTTTTTGTACTGTACTGGGCTTTTATTATTTTTTCTGTACTGGTTTTTCTGGTTAAATTTTACTGTAATGGTCTTTTGTGTTATTGCACCCGTACTGGTTTTTGTTTATTGAACTTTTAATGGTCTTCTGTGTTATTGTACTGTACTGGGATGGATTAAATTTTTCTGTATGGTCTTGTGAGTTTAAATTTTACTTTACTGGTCTTGTGTGTTATTGTACTGTAAATTGGGGTTTTTGCGTTAAAAAGTACTGTACTTGGGTTTGGGGGTTATTTTACTGTACCGGTCTTGTGTGTTATTTTCCCCAGGGACTTGTTTCTTTGTTATTGTACGTACTGGCTTGTGTTTTATTGTACTGTAAATTGTCCTTTTGGTTAATTTTTACTTTACTGGGCTTGGGTGTTATTGTAAATGTAAATGGCTTGTTTTTTTATTTTACTGTACAGCTCTGTGTTCATTGTATGTAATGGTCTTGTGGTGTTAAATTTTTTGGGAATTTGTACGTCTTCTGCGTTATTGTTTCTGTTTGGTCCTGTGTGTTATTGTAATGTAAGGGCTTCTGTGGTTTTTGTACTGTATGGTCGCGTGTTATTGTACAGGGAATGGTTTTTTGTGTTAGTGTAATGTAAATTGGGCGTCTGCGTTTCTGTATGTACTGGTCGCCCGTGTTTCTAAATGGTCTTCTGTTTTTCGTAAATGTCCTGCCCCTCTCTGTTTTCTGTATTTTAAAGTTCTTCTGTTTATACCGTACCACTCGTCTTTTGGTTTTCTGCCCCTGGTTTTTCCGTCTTTCTGTAAAGTTTGGTCTTTTAGTTTTTTTTGTACAAGTCTTTGTGTTTCTCTTTGAACTAGCCTTTTGAGTTACTGTACTCTACTGGAATTCTATGTTATTGTACAGTGCTGGTCTTGTTTTATTCCCACCGCACGGTCTTCTGTTTTTTGTAATTTCTGGTTTTTGTGTGTTATTGTACTGTACTGGTCTTGTGTGTTTTTTTACTGTTCGGTTTTGGGGTTTTTTGTTTCTTTTTACCGGGCTTGTGTTTTTTTTACTGTAAATGGTCTTGGTTTGTTGTTCTGAAATGGTCTTCTTTTGTTTTTTAAAATTTATGGGCTTGTTTGTTATTTTTTCTGAATGGGGCTTGTGAGTTATTGTACGTAGGTCTTTTTGTTATTTTTCTGTAGTGGGGCTTGGGTTTATTTTACTGTACTGGGCTTGTGTGTTATTGTACTCTTTAGTCCCTCTGGGGTTATTGTACTGTTTCGGCTTGTTTTATTTTTCTGTATGCTCTTTTTTTATTGTACTGCATTGGTTTTTGTAAAAATTGTCCTATACTGTTCTTCTGTGTTATTTCACTGTCCTGCTCTTCTGGGGGTTTTTACTGGGAAAAAGGGCTTTTTGTTTTTGTACTTTAATTTGGCTTCTTTTTTATTGTACTGTGGGTGGCTTTTTGTTAATTTTACTGTTTTTGGTCTTTGTTTTTTACGTATTGTATGGTCTGCTGTTTTTTATTGTACTGTTTCTGGTCTTCTGTGTTAATTTCACTATTCTTTGCTTTTGTGTTTTTGTACTGTGCTGGTCTTCTGTGGGTTTAAAGCACTATACTTTTTTCTTTTGTTTTTGTACGGGGCTGGTCTTCTACGTTATTGTACTTTATGATCTTCTTTTTTATTATTGCATTTTTACTGGTCTTCTGTTTATTGTACTCTTTTGGGCTTCTGTGTTATTTTTCCCGTACGGTCTTTTGCGTTTTTGCATTGTCTGGTCTTCTGTGTTATTGGATTTTTCCTGGTCTTTTGGTTTTTTGTTTCTTTCCTGTTTTTCTGTGTTATTGTTTCTGTAAATGGTTTTTCTGTGGGTTTTTGGGACTTTATTTGTCTTCTGTGTTATTGTTTTTACTGGGGTTTTTTTTTATTGTACCTTTTAATGGGCTTTTGTGTTATTGTACTCTACTGGTCTTTTGTTTTTTATTGTACTGGACTTTTTCTGTGTTATTGTTCTGTACTAGTCTTCTGTGTTATTGTAACTTTATTGGTCAAATGTTTTATTGTACTGTATGGTCTTCTGTGTTATTGTAAATGGACTGGTCTTCTGTTTAAATTTTACTCTACTGGACTTTTTTGTTAAATGTAATGTAAAGGTCTTCATTATTGTACTGTACTGGTCTTCCGTTCAAAGGGACGTTTTGGTCTTTTGGTTAATGTACTGTTTCTGGGCTTTTGTGTTATTGTATTGACTTTTCCCCCCTGTGTTAATGTATTGTTTAAACAGTAAAAGTGGGGTAGCTTGGGGGGTTGAGCCTGGTTTTAAGGGCCCAAAAGGGAAAAAATTACACACATCTCAAAACCAAACCCGGGCCCCCCCGGGCTCTCCCCGTTAAAAAAAGGAAGCGCCCAAACCCAGTATGTTTTTACTTCAAAGGGGGTTTTTTTTAAAAGAGGGTTAGGCAAAAACCCAATTAGGAAAAAAATATCTTTTTTAAACCCATAACTAAAAAACCTTTTAAATTTTACCCCGCCCAAAAGAAGGTCCCCACAGCTGGCTGGAGGTTCAGCCACCATAAAAACTAGGCTTCGTCAGCGGCAGGCCGTCATGGCACCCCCCAAACCTCATTTATTACTTTATCACTCATCCCACCGCAAACCGGGCCGGGGCGTGCCTGGGTTTTAAAAAACAGGTAAGCCATATGAAAGCCTATGGCTTGAATTGGGATAAACAAAATGAAGTATTTTTGAAACTTAACTTAAATATAAGCATCCCGACGCCAGCTTTACCCGCCATCCACGTCACGTGACCTCCCCCCCCACGTTTACTCTGCGTCCCAAAACACCCTTTGGAAAAAAATCACTAACCCCATTCTTTATAATTTTATTTAAGTACTTTACATTTACCTCCAAAAAAGCACATTATAATTAAAAAAATTTTTCCCTTACAACTACAATATTTTATTTATATGGCACACTTCCCCACTAAAATGTACATGAGTCATGCAGAACCCTGAAAACAGTACCTCTTGTCTTCTGGTTATTGTACTGGCGGGTTTTATGTTATTGACTGTACTGGCTTCTGTGTTAAGTACTCACTTTCTTTTGTGTTATTTCACTGTGTGGGCTTCTATGTTATTTTACTGTACTGGTTTTCTTGTTATTGCATTGTATGGTCTTCTTGTTATTGTATTGAACTGGTCTTTTCCCGTTACTTACTGTACTGGTCTTCTGCTTATTGTATTGTACTGGTCTTCTGTGTTATTTTGAATTGGTACTGGCCTTTTCTGTGTTATGTACTGTACGGGTTTTCCCTGTTTTATTTTTATTTAGTTGTTTTTCTGATTTTATTGTATTGCACTGGTCTTCTGTGTTTTTTGTACTGTATTTGGGCCCTTTCTGTGTTATTGTATTGTGTGGTTTTCCCCTGTGTTTTTTTATTGTACGGGTTTTCTGTGTTATTCTACTGTACTGGTCTTCTGGGGTATTTTATTGTACTGGTTTCTTGTTTTTTGTACTGTATTTGTTTTTCTGTTTTATTGTATTTGTACGGGTCTTGTTATTGACTGTACGGCCCTTCTGTGTTTTTGTACTTTTCTGTTTTCTCTTTATTGTATTTTGCTGGTTTTCGGGTGTCATTGTACTGTACGGGTCTTCTTTGCTATTGAAACTGAACGGGTCTTGTGTTATTGTACTTCACTCGTCTTGTTTTATTTTTACAGAAAACGGGTTTTTTTGTGTTATTGTACAGCACGGGCCCCCCTTGGGGAGTTATTGTATTGTACTTGTTTTCTTTTTATTGAAACTTTTTCTGGCCTTGTGTTATTTACTGTACGGGTTTTCCGTGTTATGTATTGTACGGGTTTCTTCTGTTTAAATTGTATTTTAAACGGGCTTGTTTATTGTTTTGGGTATTTAGTTTTCTGTTTAAGTATTGAAACGGGTTTCCTTGCCCTTATTGTACTGTACGGGTCTTCTGTGTTTTTGAAATTGACTGGTTTTCGTGATAATGTATTTTACTAGCCTTCTGTGTTATTGTAGGGGTACGGGCCCTTCTGTGTTTTGGGTATTGTATTTTGGTCTTCTGTGTTTTTGTCCCGTACTGGTTTTTTCTGTGTTTTTTGGAAACTGTACGGGTCTTCTGTGTTATTGTACTGAAACGGGTTTCTTCTGTGTTTTTGTACTGAAACGGGTCTTCTGTTTTATTGAAACTGAAACTGGTCTTCTTTGTTATTGAAACTGTACTGGTCTTCTGTTTTATTGTATTGTACTGGTCTTCTGTGTTATTGTACTGTACTGGTCTTCTGTGTTATTGAAAATTGTACGGTCTTCTGGGGTTTTTGGGACGTACTGGTCTTTGTGTTATTGAAACGTACTGGTCTTTTTGTGTTTTTGTACTGAAACCGGTCTTCTGGTTATTGTACTGAAACTGGTTTTTCTGGTTATTGTACTGTACGGGGTTTCTCTGTTTATTGTACTGTCTGGTCTTCCTGTGTTTTTTGGTACGTACTGGTCTTCTGTTTTTATTGTACGTACTGGTCTTCTGTTTTATTGTATTGTACTGGTTTTTTTGTGTTATTGTACGTACTGGCCCTTCTGTTTTAAAGGGTTTTGTACGGGCCCTTCTGGGGGATTGTACTGTACGGGGCTTCTGTTTTAAATTGTACGGAAACTGGTTCGTTTTTTGTACTTTTTACGGGTTTTCCCCCTTCTTGTTATTGTACTGTACGGCCCTTCTGTTTTTATTGTACTTTTACGGGTCTTTGGTGTTATTGTACTGTACGGGTCTTCTGTGTTATTTACTGTACGGGTTTTTCTGTCTATTTACTGTACTGGTTTTTCTGGGGTTATTGAAACGGTACGGGTTCTTCTTGTTATTTACTGTACTAGTCGCCCTGTTTTTAATTGTACTTTTCTGGTCTTCTGTTTTATTGTACTGTACTGTTTTTCTGTGTTATTGACTGTACGGTCTTCGTGTTATTGTACTGACGGGTTTTTTTTGTGTTATTGTACTGTATGGCCCTTCTGTTTTTGTACTCTACGGGCCCTTCTGTTTTTATTGTACTTTTCGGCCCTTCTGTTTTAAATTGTACGTACTAGTCTTCTTGTTATTGTACTTTACGGGTTCTTCTGGGGTTTTTTGTACGTACTAGCCCTTTCTGTTTATTTACTGTACTGGTCTTCTGTTTTATTGTACTGTACTGGTCTTCTGGGGTTATTGTGCGTTTTGGGCCCTTCTGTGTTTTTTGTTCTTTACGGGGCCCTTCTGTGTTTTTAAACGTACGGTCTTCTGTTTTATTGATTTGTACGGTTTCTGTTTATTGTACTGTAGGGGTTTCTGTTTTTTGGGTACTGAAATTTTTCATATGTTTTTTATTGTATTTTTTCTGGCTTCTGTTTTAAATTGTACTGACAAGTCTTCTGGGGTTATTGTATTTAAAGGGGTTTTCTGTTTTTATTGAAACGAAACGGGTCTTCTGTGTTTTTGTTCTGTACGGGCCTTCTGTTTTTTTGTATTTGTACGGGTTTCTTGTGAGTTATTGAACTTTACTGGTCTTGTGTGTTTTTTGTCCCCTGTACTGGTTTTCTGGTTATTGAACGGGTACTGGTTTTTCTGTTTTAAATTGTACTCTTTTTTTCTTCTGTGTTATTTGCTTTCTTGTCTTGTTTATTGTACTGGAGTGGGAATAAAAACCACAATAGCTACGTTGAGGTCGACGTTTTTAAACCCAAATCATAAAACCAAAATTTCTTGAATTATGAATAGAAATTTAATAAAAATTATTAATAAAACTTTTAAATTTGCGACCACTGCCCACCCCCCAGATTTTATTCTGATTTACCAGCCCTTTGGGCCACGTGGAGGCCAGTGGTTCGCTTTAAGGCCCCCCCCCCCTCTTGCCTTCCCAGGTTCATGTGTCCAGGAATCCTTTCCGGGGGCCCCCCCGGGTGTCCCCCCCCTTTCTCATTTCCCCTAAGGTCAGCCTCCCCCTCTCCCTCTCTTCTCCGTCTCTCTCTTTTCCCTCTCCCTCTCTTTTCCTCTCCTCTCTTCTCTCTCTCCTCTCCCCCTCTCTCTCTCTCTCCTTTTCTGCCTTCCAGCCTTCACCCTTTCCCCCAGGTTCATGTGTCCAGGAATCCATCCTTTTCGCTTTTTGGGTGTCCCCCTTCCCCACTTCCCCAAGGTCAGCCTCAACCAAAACCCTCCCAAGTTCCTAAATCCGGGAACCCACCTTGGGCCCCCGGGTTTGTTTTTCCTTTCCCCCTTACCAAGGTCGCGGTGCCTTCCCCGGATCAGTGTCCCCAGGATCCACAGTGTCCCCCCTCGGGTTGGACCCCCTTTCCCCATTTTCCCCAGAGTCACGGTCCCTTTTCCCCGGGGATCTTTTGGTCCCCAGGAGTCCACGGGTTCACCTCAGGGGGACTCCCTTCCCCACTTCCTCTGATTTCAGCGGAAATTTTTGCTTTCCTTGGGTTTCATGATCCGGGAATCCATCCGTCTACCGCCAGATGTCTCCCCTTCCCCATTTTCCCCCAAGGCCCAACCTCAACTTCATGTATTTTTTTCCCCCTTCCCCCATTTTCATGACCCCCAAATCCATCCGTCGCTCCGGATGTCCCCCCTTTCCCCATTTTACCCAAGGTCAGCCTCAACTGAATGAAATTTCATGCCTTCCCCAGGATTATGTATCCAGGAATCCTTCCGTCTACCCGCCGGATATTTTTTCCCCCTTCCCCCACTTCCCCAAAGGGTCACCTCAACTGCATGTTTTCAGGGTTTCCCCTCAGGTTAAATGTATCCAGGAACCACCCGCTCGCTCCGGATGCCCCCCTTCCCCCACTTACCCCAAGTCAGCCTCAACCACAACCTTCCCCAAGTTTATGAATCCAAAATCCTTCCGCTCGCTCCCGGGAAATTTTCCCCCCTTTTCCCCCCACTTCCTAAGGGGGCGGTCCCCCCTTTCCCCCCGGATCAGGGGTCTCCAGGAGTCCACTAGTGCCACCCTCAGGGGAACTCCCTTCCCCACTTCCCCAGAGCCCAGGGTCCCTTTCCCCCCGGATCAGTGTCTCCGGGGTTCCACTAGTGTCACCTCAGGTGGACTCCCCCCCCATTTCCCCCAGAGCAGGGGTCCCTTCCCCCGGATCAGTGCTCCAGAGCCCAATTTAGGGGTCACCCAGGTGGACCCCCTTTCCCCCCCTTTTCCCCCCCCGAGTCAGGGGTTTCCCTTTCCCCCGGGATCATGTCTCCGGGAGCCCACTAGTGCCACCTCGGTGGACTCCCTTCCCCACTTCCCCAGAGTCAGCGGTGCCTTCCCCCGGGATCATGTCTCCAGGAGTCCACTAGTGTCACCTCGGGTGGACCCCCTTCCCCATTTTCCCCCAGAGTCCAGGGGTGCCCCCCCCGGGATCATGTCTCCAGGACCACAGTGTCACCTCGGGTGGCCCTCCCTTCCCCATTTTCCCCAAGTCAGCGGTCCCTTTCCCCCGGGATCATTCCCCCCGGGAGCCCCACTATGTCACCTCAGGGGGACCCCCCTTCCCCCACTTCCCCAAAACCAGCGGGGGCCTTCCCCGGATCATGTCTCCGGGAGCCCCCACTAGGGGTCACCCCCCAGGGGGACCCCTTCCCCCCTTTTCCCCAAGTCACGGTCCCCTTCCCCCGGATCATGTCCCCAGGAGTCCCCCCAGGGGTCACCTCAGGGGGACCCCCTTTCCCCCCCCATTTCCCCCCCAGAGTCAGGGGGTGCCTTCCCCGGATCAGTGTCTCCAGGAGTCCACTAGGTCAACCTCGGGTGGACTCCCTTCCCCACCCCCCAGAGCCCAGGCGGTTCCCCCCTTTTCATGCCCCCTCGCTGCAGGGAAATTTGGCCCTTGGGTCAAACTGGTCAAACGGTAGAGACTGTCCAGGGGGGGAAATTTACTGGGGGACACACACAGAAAACGCGCCCAGAAATTTTACACTCACCAAGACAGCCGCGACCGGGGTTTCACTAACGCCACCAAGCTGCCTCACATTTTCCGCCACCTCCGAGAGGCAAATTTTAACATAAATTTTGGAAATCCTTTTTTTCCCCCACTATGAATTTAGTCTAAGTACGAGATTTTTTTTGCTTATTTTTAATTTTAAAAAGTTTTTTAAAGGGTTTTTTTTAATTTTTAGTAAAATTAAGGGTCCAAGTGTTGAAGAACTTTTCCACCCCCCCATAAAAACCCGAAATTAAATATTACACTGTTTTTTCATTTTTTTTTATTTATTGGCCCTTTTTCCATATGACATTGAAAGGCAAAAAGCGCACAAACATACACAAATATATGTTTTTTTACTACATTTAAAACCGGTTTACGGTTTTTTTGACGACATTGTTTTGAAAAAATGTAAATAAAATAAAGACCGACACTTTTTTAAACACAATGAAAGGACGTGTCTTTGAAAAAAAAATTCTTATGTATAAAGAATGAATGTAATGTTTTATGTGTTATTGTGTTTTTGGGTGTCATGTGTACATGTTTTTGTGTTTTGGTCATGGGGTACATTTTTTTTTTGTAAGAAAAAAGGGCAATTTTACGTAATGTGAATGAGTGTCACTGACTGTGTATGAGTTCACTGACGTGTATGAGTGTCACTGATTGTATGAGTTCACTGACTGTGATGAGTGTCACATTTTGGGTGTATGAGTGTCACATATTGTGGGGGGAGGGGCACATTTTTGTGATGATGTCACATTGTGTATAAAGTGTCACATATTGTGTATGATGTCACATATTGTTAGAGTGTCACATATTGTGTATGATGTCACATATTGTGTATGAGTGTCAAATATTGTGTATGGGGTTCAAAATATTGTGAAAGAGTGTCACAAAAAGTGTACAAGTTTCAATATTGTGAAATGATTTGGAAACTGACTGTGTAGGGAGTTCACATATTGTGAAAGAGTGTCACATTTTGGGTGAAATAGTGTCACAAATTGTTATGAGTTTTCACAATTGTGTATGATTTGTCCCATATTTGTATGAGTGTCACATATTGTGTACAAGTTTTCACATTTTTGGGGTTTTATAGTGTCAAAATTTTGTGTATGAGTGTCACATTTGTTATAGTGCCACAAAATTGTGTACAAGTGCCCACATATTGTGTAGGGAGTGTCACATATTGTGTTTTAGTGCACATATTTGTATGAGTGTCACAATTGTGTAAAAAGTTTTCAGATATTGTGTAGGGAGTTAAACATATTGTTTTATGAGTGTCACATTTTGGGTGTATGAGTGTCCAAATTTTGTGTATGATTCACATATTTGAAATGATTTGTCCATATTGTGTACAAGTGCCCCAATTTTTGTGTAGGGAGTGCAAAAATTTTGTGTATGAGTGTCAGATTTTTTGTAGAGTGCACATTTTGGGTTATGAGTGTCACATATTGTGTATGAGTGTCACATTTTTGTGAAATGAGTGTCACATATTGTGTTTTGAGGGGCCACATATTGTGTATGAGTGTCAAAATATTGTGTATGAGTGTCACATATTTTTATGATGTCCAAATTGTGTAGAGTGCACATATTTTTGTATAAGTGTCCCCAATTGTGTATGAGTGTCACATATTGTGTATGAGTGTCAAAATTTTGTGTAGAGTTTTTCACATTTGGTATAAGTGCCCACATTTGGTGTATGAGATGCCCCACATATTTGTATAAAGTGCACATATTGTGTATGATTTGGTCACATATTGTGTCCCAATTGTCAGAAAAATTTGGTTTGAGTGTCACATATTTGTAAGTGTCACAAATTGTGTATGAGTGCCCACATATTGTGTACAAGTGCAGATTTTTGTGTATGAGGGGTCATAAAATTTGTATGATTCACATATTTTTGAAATGAGTTCCCCAATAGTGTATGAGTGTCATAAATTTTGAATAGTGTCACATTTTGTGTATGAGTGTCAAAATTTGGGGGTTAATAAGTGCACATATTGTGTATGATGTCATATTTTGGTGTAAAATGTCACATATTGTGTATAGTGTCACAAAATTGTGTATGAGGGGTCACTTATTTTTATAAAGGGGTCACATATTGTGTAAAAGTGTCCAGATATTGTGAAATGAGTGTCAAAATATTGTGAAAGAGTGTCATATATTGTGTATGATGTCAAAAAGTGTAGAGTGTCCATATTGTGTACAAGTTTAAATATTGGGGTATGAGTGTCAAAATATTGTTATGAGTTCCCCAATTGTGAAATGAGTGCCCATAATTTGTGATAGGGGCCCCAAATATTGTTATGGTGTCATATATTTTTGTATGAGTGTCCCAATTTTGGGTTTAGGGAGTGCCCACATATTGTGTATGATTTTGGGGCCCCCAAAAAAAAAAAAATTTGTGTATGAGTGTCACAAAATTGTGTATGAGTGTCAGTATTGTGTATGAGTGTCACATATTGTGTACAAGTTTCTTTAAAATTGGGGTTAGTGTCACATATTGTTATGAGGGGTCACAAAATTGTGTTTTAGTGCCCACATATTGGTAAAAAGTGTCACATTTTAGTGTTTTGTTCACAAAATTGTGTAGAGTTCACATATTGTGTATTAAATAGTGCCAAATGTGAATCCTAAATCTCCTCCAGAAAACTGAAAAAAAAATATATAATAATCTCTTTTTCCCTCTTGTTTCGTAAATAATTTGAAGGTGGGCAGATGTGGTGTGTGTGTGTGTGTGTGTGTGTGGTGTGTGGTTGTGGTGGGGTTTTGGTTGTGTGTGGTGGAAAACAATTTTTAAACATAATATTTTAAATAAATTGTTTTTTAAAACTAACATCTGGTCTACATGATGGTTGTTTTAAATATAATGCCCTTCTCCCAAAAGAAACAGCGACATCACCCCCCTTTAAATTCACAATTTACATCAAGAAACCAAAATCAAAAGACCCCAGTTTTTTTGGACAAATTTTTAACCCCCTTTCTTGATATTTTTAACTTAATTCAATATTTAAAAGCTACCATAACATTAATAAGTTTAAAAGTACATTTGAAAACCTTACTAACATCTCTCATAAAAATTTTCCCCAAAACAACTATAAATACACCCAAGTGCAATTTTGGGCTTTATAAAATGTTTTTAAATTTCGAAATTTCGGGTTTTTAAAACACATGATCCACAGATTACCTTCATTTTCTAAACCCTGTCACCTTCTATGTTATCAATTTTAATTTTAAACCCCTTTCCCGAAATTTAAAATTTTTACTAAAACTTTACCGGGTATTTTTCAACACCCCTCCGGGCCCTACACCCAGACCCCGCCGGGCCCTGACACCAAGGGTCAGCCGGGGGCTGAAAATTTAGATTTCATCGGGTTTTGACACAGAGCCCAAGCAAAGGCTGACGGGCAAGTCAGCAAGGCTACAACAGAGTCAGTCAGGCTGACAAAAAAAAGTCAGTCGGGTTGACAGCAGAGTCGCAAGGCTAAACAGCAGATTTCCCGCCAAGCTGACAGCTAAAAACTACAGAACTGTGCAATGTTTATTATGATGTAGATAAACAAGATTTTCTAAATCTTATTTTTTCCTTTTTCATCACACATATACATCCCCTACAAACACACTACTACGAACACACATATATACAAACTGTGTACACATAAACATCACTAAAAACACACAATTTAACGAACACACATATATACATACATGTGTACACATATACACCACACAAACAACTACACAAACACACATTATACATAAAATTGTACACATATACATCATTTACAAACACACTACTACGAACACAACATATTACATACATGTTACACATATGCATCACTACAAACACCTACTACCAACACACAATATACATACATTTTGTACAAATTTTACATCACTACAAACACACTAAAAACCAACACACATACATACATACATTGAAACACATATAATCACACAAAAAACACATATATACAACATTGTACACATAACTTCACTACAAACACACAAATTCATACAGGGTTACACAAAAACATCACTACAAAAACAAAAATATATACATACATGTGACACATATACATCACTACAAAAAACACATATATACATAAAATTTTGTAAACAAATAAAATCACTCCAAACACACATATATACATACAGGTGTACACTTTATACATCATTTACAAAAAACACAACTACGAACACACATATATACAACATGTGAACACATATACATCCCTACAACACACTACTACCAACACACATATATACATACATGTGTACACCCCTACATCACTACAAACACATTTCTCCAAACACAAAACATTACATACATGTGTACACATATACACACTACAACAAAACTACTCCCCAAAAACACACATATAACATACATGTGTCCCCACAATACATCACTACAAACAAAACTACTACCAACACACAATTTTTACTTACACGTGAACACATATACAACACTACAAAACACACTAAACCAACACACATTAAAACATACATTGTACACATATACACACTAAAAAAACCACATATTTTACATACAGTTTCCCACATATACACACACAAACACACATATATACAAACATTTTGGTCCCACAAAAATACATCCCTACAAACACCAAAAATTACATACAATGTGAAACACATATACATCACAAAAACACACATATTTTAACATACAGGGTGTACCCCAATTTTACTTCCCTACAAACACACATATATAAAACATGGTACACATTTTACTCACAACAAACCACATATATACAAAAAATGTGAAACACCATATACATCACTCAAACACACAAAAATACATACTTTGTGTACACATATACTTCACTACAAACACCATATATACATACATTTTGGAACACATATACATCACTAAAAAACACACTCCACCAACACCATATATCCCATAAAAGTGACACATAAACATCATTTACAAACACACATAATACTACTTTGTTTACACATATAACATCACACAAAAAACCCCATATATACATACAGTGTACCCAAAACATCCAACAAACCCCACTTTAACTTTGTGTACACATATACATCACTACAAACACACATATATACATACATGGTACACATAAAACATCACTACAAACCCCAAAAATTTTCGTACATTTTGGTACACAAAATAAAACACTACAAAACCCCCTACAACCCCCCAAAACCTAAATACATACATTTCACATATAAAACACTACAAACACAAAATAAAACATCAGTGTAAAACGTTATCATAGACATATCTACACTCTCCCTCATAAATTTTTTAAAAATTAAATTTTAAAATTTTGCATAAATTGTTTTAAATTTAAAAATTTTTTTAAAATTATATATTTAAATTTTTTTTAAGAAAGTGTAGGAAAATGGGAACATATGTGCCCTCCGGATTTTCTACTTTTGTTTTAAACGTCTTCCCGCAGCTCATAACTTTTAAAACCCCTGGAACAAGCAACCCGCACTTTCTCTTAAACTTTCTCTAATACTTTTAACATTTTTCCGAAAAGGGGGCGGGTTATATGCTGGTGCTGCATACTCCATAATAGACATCACATCTCTTTCATACATTTCCCGGAAAAATTCTCGAAACGAATTAAATTTCCGGGGAAAGTGAAAGACAGAGTGAAAGACACTTGGGCTTTCACTCTTTAGGTTTGTGGGTGTGTCCCCCGAAGTCCCCCGTTCTGAGTCCGCTCCCTTTCCCTTCTTTAATTTTTTTAACTCCGGGCCCCTTTAAGGGAAACCCTTTCCCGGGAGATGGGAAAATGACAGGGAAACCTGTCCCGGGAGATGGAATGTGAAGGGGGGAAAACCCTTTCCCGGGGGAAAAAATATAACAGGGAAACCTGTCCAGGGGATGGGAAAGTGAGAGGGAAAAACCCCCCAGGGAGATGAAATATTACCGGGAAACCCGTCCAGGGAGGAATGTGGGGGGGAAACCAACCCAGGGGGGACCGGGAAAATGACAGGGGAACCCAACCCGGCGATTTTTAAAATGTGAAGGAAAAAGTCCCCGGGAGATTGGGGGATGAAAAGGAAAAAAAAGATCAGGAGATAGAAAATGACAGGGGGAAAAACCCCTTTAGGGGGGGGAAAAAAGATACGGAAAAACCAGTTCCAAGGGCGATCGGGATATGAAGGGAACCGTACAGGGCAATGGGAAAAAGAAGAGAAAACCCCTCTTGGACAGGGTTTGGGAAAATGAGAAGGAAATGGCGAAGGAAATAGAGAAGGAAACCCGTCCCCGAGAGATGGACTATGGGCAAAGAAACCATCCGGGGGCCCCATGGAAATGGCAAAAAAAACCCATCCAGGGGAAAAGAAATGTGACAGGGGAAAAACCCTCTAGGGAGATTTGGGAAAGTGAGAGGGAAACCCGCCCCGTGAATGGAAAAATGACAGGGAAAACCGTCCTGGCGATGAAAAAAAGACAGGGAAAAACCCGTCGAGGGGGGTGGAAATTTTACAAGGAAACAGTTTTTAGGGCCCAAAAAAAAATGAAAAGAGAAGCCGCCCCGGGTGGAAAATAACCGGGGGAAACCCCTCCCGGGGGAAGGGAAAAAGAAAAAAAACCGCCAAAAAACGAGGGAAATAACAAAAAAAAAATTTTAAAATATTTCCTATTTTTTTTTTTTTCTACAATTCCAAAAACTGTGTCTGGCAGCTTTTGAAGTGTATTAAAAGCAAAGTTGACACAAAGCTAACAGTGAAAGACTGATGTTTTCAACTAATAGATAAAATAAAACTTAATTTCTATTTTTTTACAACACTGCTTTAGTAGTTTCAACAGTACCAAACAATTTGGGGTGTTATAAACAGAGACTCACACTTCTGGCGCCCCGTTAAGGGATCTTTTTAAACAGCAATTGTAATAAAGCACCTGGGGAAAAAGGGAAAATTTTTCCCCAAAAAATTTTTTTAAACCCAAAAATGAGAAAATTTCCTTAATGGAAAGTTTATGATATGATCAATATATTTTTAAAACCCGCGTTATTTCTTTAGAGTTTTTATGTTGCCCCTCAGTGTGGGGCGAAGGGTTTCTTCTGCCCTCTAAGATTTTAAGGGAAATTTTTTTCCCACACTGGGAACATTTAGTGTTAAAACAAAGTCTTTGTATCCCCTGTATTGTGTAAAATTTTTTGATGAGACGATATATCTGACTGTGAAAACTCAGGGAAGGGGCAAATGAGTTTTGAAAACCCAATACTTGTTCATTCCCCTTTAAAAGTTTTGTGTGATGGGGCTCAATTAATTAAAAAAAGTTTTGTGTTTGAACTTTGAGAGTTTGAATTTAAAAACAGTTTTTTTTCTGTGTTGGGCATAATCTTCCCCCAGAAAGGGGGGACCCTTTACTACTCCCCGAAGGAGTGGGCATGTTTTTCACACGTTTTTTACAATTGATTGTACATGTGTGTGTGTGTGGTGTGTGGTGCGTGTTGGTAGAGGGTTTAAAAATGAAAAATGTGGGTACGGGGTATTTTTTGTTTTTCATACAAAAACTGAAAAGAGAGGAAATTTTAAATGCACTTTTGAATTTAAAAGTATGTGTATGTATGATACAGAGATTTTTTGTGTGTTGCTTTATTTGCGCTGTATGGTTTTTTGGGTGTGTGTAGGGTTTGTATTTTTGGAAAAAAAGAAAATGAGGTATTTTAAGAGTGCGAGCCTTTTTGAACCTTAGCGTACTGTTTAAAAAAAAAATCAATAACGAGGGCAAAAAAAAAACTGAAAATAATTTTAATTTCAATTATCCCTGCAGGGGGGCACAAAGGGTTTCCACACCCACACTAATTTTTTCGCAAAATAAAACGTTCAAAAACACCCTTTACACAACAAATAAAAAAAAAAATTTAAAATCGAAAAATAGTTACAATATTAAATATAAAAATAAAGTTCGCAGATTTTTTTCCCCTATGGCCAGTTCTTGGGGACGAACTGTGATAGAGATCTCTCATTCCCCAGGTAACGACGTTCGGGTCTTTTCCAGGGGGAAGTTTTTTACAGAGCGCAGATTAACTGCGTGTCCTCCTCTGTAATAACCCTTTCCCCCGTATACTGATATTAAACACTTGTGTAGTAATATCATATATGGACAGTACTTTTAAGGCTGGGCCCGAAACTGCTGACCTCAGGGAAGTGGGGGAGGGTTTATTCCTGGATCCACGGACCTTTGGGGGGGGACTGCTGACCCTCAGGGAAGTGGGGAAGGGGGTATACCCGGAACCACGGGCCGGTGTGGGACCGCTGACCTCAGGGAAATTTGGTGAAGGGGGAATACCTGGAACCACGGACCCCGGGGTGGGGCTTGCGACCTCAGGGGAAATGGTGAAGGGTGAATACCTGGAACCACAAAACCTGGGGTGGGACTTTTCTACCTCAGGAAAAAGGGGGGAAGGTTTTTATAACCCCGCAACCACGGACCTGGGGTGGGGGCGCTTTACCCCAGGGGAAATTGGGGAAGGGTGAATACCTTTAAACCCCGGGCCCGGGGTGGGACTGCTGACCTCAGGGAAGGGGTGAAGGTTTTTCACCTGGAACCACGGACCTGGGGTGGGACCCGCTGAAACCCCAAGAAGTGGGGGAAATTATACCCCGGAACCACGGACCTGGGGGGGAAATAGCTGACCTCGGGAAGTGGGAAGGGTGAATACCTGGAACCATGGAAACCCGGGGGGGGACTGGGTTTTTCCTCAGGGGAAATGGGTGAAAGGGTTTTAAACCTGGAACCACGGACCTGGGGGGGGACTGCTACCTCAGGGGAAATGGTGAAGGGGGAATACCCCGGGGAAACCCCGGGACCTGGCTTTGGGGCTTTCTGACCCAGAGAATTGGGGAAGGGGGAATAAAACCCCGGAACCACGGGCCTGGGGGGGGGACTTGCTTTAACCCCAGGGGAAAATGGTTTAAGGGTTTTTACCTGGAACCACCCGGGCCCGGGGGGGGACCCGCAGACCTCAGGGGAATTTGGGGAAAAGGGGGAAAACCTGGAAACCCCGGGCCTGGGGTTTGGGGGTGCGACCTCAGGGAAGTGGGTGAAGGGTGAAAACCTGGAACCACGGAAACCCGGGGGGGGCGCTGACCCCCCAAAGGGGAAATGGGGAAGGGTGAATACCTGGAAACCCGGACCCGGGGGGGACCTACCTCAGGGGAAATTTTGAAGGGGGAAAAACCGGAACCCCCGGGACCTGGGGGGGGACTGCTGACCTCAGAGAAGTGGGGAAAGGTGTATACCTGGAACCCCCGGGCCTGGGGGGGGACTTTCGACCTCAAGGGAAGTGGTTTAAAAGGGGAATTTCCCCGGAACCCACGGACCCGGGGTGGGGGTTGCTTTAAACCCCAGGGAAGTGGTTTAAAAGGGGAATACCCCGGAACCACGGGCCTGGGGTGGGACTTGCCCGACCTCCCGGGAAGTGGTTTAAGGGTTTTTATACCTGGAACCACGGACCCGGGGTGGGACGCTGACCTCAGGGGAAGGGGAAAGGGGAAAACCTGAAAAAAACGGAAACCGGGAAAAAGGGGGGAAAGGGGGAACCTCTGGGGGGGACAAAAGATGGACTCCTGGAAAAACGCTGGGAAAGGTAGGGGGGCTGAGGGGTAGGGTAGGGAAATGGGGGAAAGGGGGAAAAATCCCGAGGGGGCACAGATTGGGCCCTGGACACCTGGGAAAAGGAAAGGGGTGCTGAACGTAGGGTAGGAAGTGGGGGAAGGGGGAACATCTGAGTGGAAAACGAAGGACTCCTGGAAAACGCTGGGGGAAAAAAGGGGTGCTGAGGGGGAAAGGGTAGGAAGTGGGGAAGGGGGAACATCTGAGGGGACACAGATGGGACCCTGGGCACGCTGGGGGGAAAGGGAGGGCCTGGGTGAGGCGGGAAAGGGTAAAGGAAAATGGGGAAGGGAGAACCCCCTGAAAAAGGGGGCCAAAAGATGGACTCCCCGGGGCACGCTGGGAAAAAGGGAGGGCGCTGACGTAGGATAGGGAATGGGGAAAGGGGGAAACCCTCCGAGGGGGCACAAAATTTTTCTCCTGGACAAAAGGGAAAAGGGGAGGGGGGCTGAAACGTAGGAAAAGGGGTGGGGAAGGGAAAACATCTGAGGGGACACAGATGGGCTCCTGGACACGCTGTGGAAGGGGAGGGGTGTGACGTAGGATAGGAAAACGGGGGAAAGGGGGAACAACGAGGGGACACCGAGGGCCCTGGGCCGCTGGGGGAAAGGGAGGGCTGCTGAGCGAAAGATAGGAAGGGGAAGGGAAAACATCTGAGTTGACACAGATGGACTCCTGGACCACCTGGGGAAGGTAAGGGGGTGCTGAGCGTAGGGTAGGAAGTGGGGGAAAGGGAAAAATCTAGGGACACAGAAGGACTCCCCGGGCACGCTGGGGAAGGAAAGGGGTGCTGAGGGGGGGTAGGGTAGGAAGTGGGGGAAAGGGGGAACATCTGGGGACACAGATGGACTCCTGGACACGCGGGGGAAAGGGAGGGCTGCTGAGCGAGGATAGGAAATTGGGGAAGGGGGAACATCTGAGGGGGCACGATTGGGCTCCTGGAAAACGCGGGGAAAGGGGGACTGCTGAGCGTAGGATAGGAATGGGGAAAGGGAGAACAACTGAGGGGACAAGATGGACTCCTGGAACGCTGGGAAAGGTAGGACGGGTTTAGCGTAAAGGGTAGGGAATGGGGAAAGGGGGAACATCTGAGGGACACAGATGGACTCCTGGGCACGCTGGGGGAAAAGGAAAAGGGCTGCGAGCGAGGGATAGGAAGTGGGGAAAGGGGGAAAAATCTGAGGGGGCACAGATGGCCCCCTGGGCACGCTGGGGAAAAGGAAGGAAATCTGAAAAAGTAGGATAGGGAAATGGGAAGGGAAAAAAAACTGAGAGGACAAAGATGACTCCCTTTGGGCACGCTGGGGGAAGGGAGGACTGCTGAGCGAAAGGGTAGGAAATGGGGAAGGGGGAACATCTGAGGGGGCACAGATGGATCCTGGGCACGCTGGGGAAGGTAGGGCTGCTGAGCGGTAGGATTGGGGAAAGGGGGAACATCTGAGGGGACACAATGGAATCCTGGACACGCTGGGGAAGGGGAGGACCCGCTGAGCGTAAGGGTAGGAAGTGGGGGAAGGAGAACATCTGAGGGGACACAGATGGAACCCCGGACAAAGCTGGGGAAGGTAGGGGCCCCCCCCAGCGTAGGGTAGGAAATGGGGGGAAAGGGGGAACAACTGAGGGGACACAAAATGGACTCCCGGGCACGCTGGGGAAGGGAGGGCTGCTGAGGGGTAAAGGGTAGGAAGTTGGGGGAAGGGGGAACATCTGAGGGGGCACAGATGGACTCCTGGACACGCTGGGGAAAGGGAGGGGTGCTGAGGGGGTAGGGTAGGAAGTGGGGAAGGGAGAACATCTGAGGGGGGGCCAGATGGGCCCTGGAAAACGCTGGGGAAGGTAAAGGGCTGCTGAGCGTAGGATGGAAGGGGGAAGGGGGAACATCTGGGGACACAGATGGACTCCTTGGGCACGCTGGGGGAAAGGGAGGGCGCTGACGTAGGATTTGGAAAATGGGGGAAGGGGGAACATCTGGGGGGACACAGATGGACCCCGGACACCTGGGGAAGGGAGGGGGGGCTGACGTAGGGTTTGGAAGTGGGGAAGGGAGAACATCTGAGGGAAACAGATTTGGGCCCTGGAAAAACGCTGGGAAGGGAGGGGGGCTGAGCGTAGGATAGGAAGTGGGGAAAGGGAACATCTGAGGGACAAAAGTGGGCCCCTGGACACGCTGGGGAAAAGGGAGGGTTTCTGAGCAAAGGGTAGGAAAATGGGGAAGGGAGAACATCCCGAGGGGACACAGATTTGGGCTCCTGGACAAAGCTGGGGGAAGGGAGGGACGCTGAGCGTAGGGAAAAGGAAATGGGAAAGGGGGGAAAAACTGAGGGGACACAATGGAATCCTTGACACGCGGGAAGGTAGGAACTGCTGACGTAAAGGGTAGGAAGTGGGGGAAAGGGGGGGAAAATCTGAGGGGGCACAGATTGGGCTCCTGGGCACGCTGGGGAATAGGACTGCTGAGGGGTAGGATAGGAATGGGGAAGGGGAGAACATCTGAGGGGAACCGAAAGGACTCCTGGACCGTTTTGGGGGGGGTAGGGGTGCTGAGCGTAGGGGAAAGGAATGGGGAAGGGGAAACATCTGAGGGGGGGCACAGAGGACTCCTGGAACCTGGGGGAAAGGGAAGACTGCCCGACGTTTGGATAGGAAGTGGGGAAGGGAGAACCCTCTGAGGGGGGCACAGATGGGAAACTGGACACGCGGGAAGGTAAGGGGCTGACGTAGGATAGGGAAAATGGGGGAAAGGGGGAACACCCAAGGGGGCACAGATGGAAATCCCCGGACACGCTGGGGAAGGTAGGGCTGCGAGGGGGTAGGAAAAGGAAGTGGGGAAGGGAGAAAATCTGAGGGGAAACAGATGGACTTTCCCGGGCACCCCTGGGGAAAGGTAGGACCCGCTGAGGGGAGGATAGGAAGTGGGGGGAAACATCTGAGGGGACTAAAATGGACTCCTGGACACGCCCCCGGGGGAAAGGGAAGGGCTGCGAGCGAAGGGGGAGGAATGGAAAGGGAGAAAAATTGAGGGGACCAGATGGGGGGGAAAACCCCAAAGAAAGAAACCCCTAAAATAAAAAATATATAATAATAATATAAATAAAATAATAATATATAATATAATTATAATAAAAAAAAATAATATAAAAAAATAAAATATAATATTAAAATTTGAAATAGTTACACTTGTAAATTTAAAAAATTTTTTGACACCTGCCGGGGTGGATCCATGGAACAAGAGCTTCCTTTTCACTTGAACATGTTTCTTTACACCTGCTGCTGCTTTTGGTTTTCCCCCAAGATGGGGTTGTTGCCTGAAATGACCTGTATAAACAGAGGCTTTCTATAAAATATATGTTTATTATTTTTATTAAATTTTTATTTTTAAATTTTTATTATTATTATTATTTGAACAAAAAGAGAGCTAGACAAGGTAAAGCTTTTATCCCTTTAGCGACACAATGCCTTACGTTAAACTTTTCTCTTATTCAGTGTCCTTTGTTCAGACGAAAAAAGACGTCACACATCCTCGTCTAAGACAAATAGTGACATCACATCTTTAACAAGACTCTCAAATGACATTGTCCCTTTCATTCGCAGCAAAATCAACACATTTACTGGGGACTCAAGGGCTTTTACACATCCCCGACTTTTACAGTAACATCAAAAACCCTTTTAAATTTAAAAATATGAGAAAAAGTCATTTATTAGTTTTTTGGGAAATGATCCCCAAAGATTCCAAATGTTTTTAACTATTTTAAATTTTAGTGACAAGTGTGGGCCCTCTCACAATCTTAACTTAAAAGGGTAATTTCTGTCCGTAAGATGGGATCAACCATTACAAATTGACGACGTTTTAAAAAGAGGAAGACTCAATATATTTAACGTTAAAAACCCCTTAAAATTTTCCCTTCAAAGGGTCTCCCCATAGAAATAGTGGGTGGGGGTGAACCGTAAAGAAACCACTTACCTCCAGGTGGGCCCGGGGCTGGTGACTCAGAACTAACCCTGAGGGTTTACATTTTCGCAAAATCTTAAATTTTTGGGCCCCATTGTGGCCTTAAATCTCATATTTGTAAAAAACATATATCAAATTTTATTGTGAGCTGAAATTTTTTAATAATAAATTTCACACTAAATATCATCACCTGAAGAAATAAAAACAGTTAGTTAGAACCCATTCCATGTAGACCCTTTACCTGGTGACCCAAAACCCCCTTTACCTGGTGACCCAACACACTTTATCTCCTGATGACCCAACTTGACCCCCAACTTCCTGTTGTTTTTACACGTTTTTTTTTTTCTTGGGAGGGAGAGTATTATAATTCTGGGTTTGATTTTAAGTTTTGTTTTTTACATATTTTTGTCAATATTTTATGTAAAATTATTTACCCTTTTTGCTAATAAGCTATTAACAAATATAAGACGATGGAAAAGGTGACACACCCTTTGTATAATGCGAGCCGTTACAAACCCAAATTTTTTTCCCCCACAGTGGGGGTTTATCAAGTTTACAAAAATAGTAAAGGGGAAGGGTCAGGTAAGAAATGTTGAAGTTGACCGCGAGAAGTTGGATTTGAAAAGGGCCTGCCCGGCATGGGCTAGTAGGTTTTTTTTGCCCATTTAGGATAACAATAAAGACGTTCCTGGCAAGATTTTACTAAGTTGGGAAAACTTCGTTTTAAAGTCTACTGAAAAACCCCACCAACTAAAAACCAAACTTCTTCCCCCTTTTACCCCTCAACCCCGAAAAAACCAAAAATTTAAATTTTGGCCCTTAAACTTTGTCCCCTTCCTTCCCCCGCCCTCCAAATCTGCAGTAAGGGAATTTTTGAGGAAGAATACCCTTTCAAATGAACAATTTTTTTCCCAAACTTTATTATGGGAATCACTTTTTAACAGAGACTGAAGACACTGAATATAACATCTCCCCCCCGACATGTACCACCCAGAGAAGAAAACAGAGACCCCCCCCACTTTAAATCAGGGAAAAAAACTTTTTTCCCAACATCTTTTTCCAATATGCATTCCAATAAATACCTCACACCACCTACACCACCAGGGTTTAACACTCGGGGCCCGGGGATTCGTAATTCCTTGCAACGATTGCAACCCAAATTTTCCAAGAGCGAAACATTTCCCGAGACCTTTCCCAAACCCCGAAAAACGGAACACCATACCCAAAAAGAATGAACGACTTTAGGAACAACTGTGTGTGCAAAATGGGACAAACCAAACCAAAATCACCCATCAGGGCCGAATAAAAAACCAAAACAAAAAACGGTACTGGAGAAACCAGGGGGAAAGCACACCAAGGGTCTTACTAGTATTAAAATCACAAGTGGGAAATAACGAAACTCAAAAGGAAGACAAAACAAACCCCCAAAAGGTAATTCCTACTTCATATTTGGCAAATATTCCCGGGCCTGAAATCAAATAAAAACGACAAATCTTCGGGTCCCATCCCGAAACAAAAAAACCCTGTTTGGAGCATTTAAAGAAGCACATCAAGGGATTTTTTGGACGGAGAAAAAAGATAGAAAAATATAACATGTATAAATGTGATAAAATTAAAAGGTCACAGGGAGGAGGGAGAAAACAAATTTTTAAAAAAAAATTTTTTTTTGGCACAGAAGTGCGAACTCCCGCAATGATATAGTAAAAAATATTCGAAAATTAAAGTTGAAAATAGGAATTTTGGGAATTATCCTAGTAAAACAAACCACCATCACAACTGTTGGGAATTCACAATCAGTTAAGGAAAAAAATAGCTATCGGCTAGGCTAGAAAATCGCACAAAAAAATATTTACTCCTGGGAAATTTTTAAATTTTCCCCCTCACGAAAATGGGGAAAGGTATTTTTTTTTTTTTATTTTTTATTAAAAGACATACAATACATAAAAATAAACGACAAATTACATGTGAAAACAGTATAAAAAATTCGCATAGTACATTATTTTCCCCATTAACATTTTACATCAAAGACAAATCTGTACAGAAAACAATGACCGCCCAACCTTAAAGGAATACATTTTTCGGGAAACACTAAATTAACCAAAGACCCCTTGGCAAGTACTCTCTTCCCTGATGTACATCCTGCCACGGAATGTACACCTCATTTACATCCGCCAGGGAATGAACCTTACTTTGTACATCCTCCCAACAGAATTACACCTTACATTCTAAAACCCTACCCCCCCCCCCTTCTTGCGTGTCAATCCACCTGCACGTAACAATCTTTATATTAACTGTTTATTGTATGAAATACTTTCATTATTCCATTTGAAAAACATATACTTTCAGTATCACTCAATGTATTGAGTAATATAAAATTCAATTCTACATGACATGAAAACGATACTACAAACACCCAAACATATCACCTTCTCCGGGAAGGGTAAAATAATACATAGTTACATCACTTTAAAACCAACCAGTGAAACACAAAAACCTAACCCTATGCACCCATCAATTACCCTATAATATTATAAATTCAATGGTAACCCAAAACCAACGGCTCTATAAGCTCCCAAAAAAACAATATGTTTTAAAGAAAACAGAAACAATTTTTCTTACTTCGCATATACTTTAAAACCACTACAAATGTAAGTCGTTACACAAAACATAACATGCATGACCTTAAACCCTCGAAAATATGAAGCCTTCCCCCAACGCAATACTTCATTTATAATATATTTCGCATTCACACATGCACCCTTTTTGTCATTTCATTACACACATACCAATAATTGTTCAGTATATAATATCCACCATTACGACGTCTGTCGTCCTTTGTCATTACATAATTAATATTAAAATTGAAGAACGTGTACGTTCACAACACACAACCCGCTCATCATACAGTCAAAGGCATTTTATGTCCATACTATATTCTTTCTTTTCCACACAAAACCTTTCACACTGTCCTTTATGGGGAAAGCCACCCGCCGCGACCCCTACATTGCACGTAAACCCCCATAAATCCCTCAACCTAAAACTCCGAAGCCCCAGAAAAAAGCTTTTTCCCCTCCAACTCCCTCCAAAAATTTTCCCTATTCACACTTAGTTCTGTAAACTGTCGCACTAACCCTTTTTATCCCTCATCCACGCCCACCTCCCTCAGGCCCTGACGACAAAAAAAATCCGTGACCAAATCGCCACTGCTTCTCCCCCAAACTTACTCACCCCCAACCTTATCCAAATTAAAGCCCGCAACACCTCAATCCTCCCCCACCCACTAACCTGAACCCCTTTTCCAACCAAAACCCGCACCACTTTCTATACAGTCAAAAAATATACCGCATCAAAAGGCCCAGCTTCCACACGCTCTACTTTCCCCCTCCCTCCCTTATCCCCTATTTAATAGGACAACCCCAACGGCAAAATCCCATTAAAAACAAAACATTCCCTCCCGAACACCCGGGTTTTACACGAATTTTTTTTAGACCTCCATTTTTCTTTCACGCATCATAGGATGCCCCTTTAACAGCACCCCACTGACCTACCTTCCACTCCTTCAGGACTCGCAATTTAAAACACAAAGGATCCCTCACTGTCATTATAACCTCAAACTGGCCCACCAACTATTTAAAACCCCACCCCCCCCACCACCGTTGCATATCCTTACGTACTCGCACAAGCCACCTCCCCTCCCCCCCCCCCCCTTATATAACTTCGTTTTAGGGACCGCTCACATCCTTTTTTTCCAGAGGTAAAGTCCCGCCCCCTCGACTGACCGGAAGTGTTTAACACCGCTCTACTTAACCCTTCCAGCCCGATCCCATAAAACCTAAAAAACCCCCCTTTTGTAAACGCTTCACCCACGTCTCATCGCGGCAGACCAAGACATGCCATATCTTTCTGTACAATAGCACGTTCGTCCCCTATTACTCTTTTAGCAGCGTTAGTTGCGCCCCCCCAAACCACCAAATATTTTAATACTCCATTCCTATCCCCACCCAAATTTACCCTTGAAGCCACCCGTGGGATTTCTCACATAAATTATCCCCCAATCATTAGTTATCCACCACCTTCCACCCCCCCCCTACCACCTCATCCCCCTTTGTCTATCCCTTTAAATCCCAGAAAAAAGTCTTCCAAAATTAATTTTTTATACCTGAAGCCTCCCCAAAAACATCCACCACCTTACCCACCTAAACAAATCCCCCTTACCCCCTCACCAAAACAGTCGTGTCTCCACATAACCTCGATACCGCCCCCCCCTCCCCCCGGGCAGTACCCCCCCACCTCCCGCAACACACCCCGAATGGCCCTATAAAAAAGGTCCTTATACACCAAACAAAATTTGTGATAGGGGGGAGCCTTGGGGCCAGCCCCTCGCATCGTATTTTAACTCCCAGCCTCCCATTAAACCCCCCCCCATCGTGCCCTTGATACAAAAATTTTGCCCAAGATATTATTTTTTCCCCAAAACCTGCCCAAAGCTAAA
The DNA here is from genome assembly GCF_026875155.1 of Cherax quadricarinatus. NCBI lineage: Eukaryota > Metazoa > Arthropoda > Malacostraca > Decapoda > Parastacidae > Cherax > Cherax quadricarinatus. Next base: position 38,167 of record NW_026465325.1, read on the forward strand.
CCTCCAAAAGCTTTTCCCTTTTTACACTTTTATAAGCAGCCTTTCCCAAACTAACGCCAATACACCTCCATCACCCAACTCCCCCCGTTTCTCTATAAATTTCGAATCATGCCCCTGCCCTTTATACAACGACCTTCCTGGGACCCCCTATTTCCCCAAACAATTACCCTTTCCCATTACCCCTTTATTCTGTCCCTAATATTCTCGCAAACAACTTTTAATCCCACCATAACGAAAGTGCCCGAAAAAATCCATTACCTTGACTGCTCCCTTTCGGCACCAAAACCACAACGGCCGTCCGTTTCTGCCTCCCCATTTCCCCACCGCCTTAAGTAGTTTTAAAAACCTTACAAAAAAAAACCTCAGAACCCCCCAATTCTTTACGGCATTGTCTGCAAAACGCTCTTGGGCTGTGTAACCCCCCTTTCCCACCCCTCAGTAAACCCGACAGCATGGTACGAGGAGGTGGGTTGGTCTCGTTGACACCCCTGGGAAATTACTGGGTTTTGGATGGCGTTTGTATCGCAACGCTTAAAAACTATTGGGGTTGAACCTTTGAGGTGCATTACACCTAGTTCGCTCAATACCTACCCAAATAATCAGGGAGAAAAATACGCATACAAGATAGTGAATTGTATGGGGTACGCGAACGGAGCGCATAGAGTATTTTTTAAACTGCTTGCTGCGACAGTTTATGAAACGGGGGTTTCGCGCTTTTTAAGTGGTGTTTTTTACTTACCCTCTGTGCGTGTGAGACTGGTGGCGTGTCTCGATATTTTACCGATAAAGTTGAGGAAGTCCCCTTCGAGGCAAACG
>NW_026465326.1:0-14264 GCF_026875155.1 Cherax quadricarinatus
ATCCTCAGGATTTTGAGGATTGATTGACACATCCCTAGATGATCCAGATTCCAGGGCAAAGGTCATCACCACTACCAAGGGACTCAACGGAATGGAACAAAAAAACATCCTTCCCCCAATCTAGGAGCTAGATTTAGGAGAGATGCTCCCGAAGGCCATAAACAGGAAAGGGAGATGGGAGAGATTGGTAAATGAGGTGGGATGGATAAGGTGGGAAGGGAAAGATGGGGCAGGAAAGGAGGAGTGGGTTGTCTTCAAGAGGGAGCTGGACAGATACTTAAAGACGGTGCTGGATCAGCCAGATTGTGGTTCGTACGTTGGACTCGTGCAGCCAGCAGTAACAGCCTCGTTGATCAGGACCTGATCCACCGGGAGGCCTGGTCGTGGACCGTGCCGCAAGGGTATTGAACCACGGAATGCCCTCCAGGTAGACTCCAGGTAGTAGTTACGTTCAGTCGGATTATTATTATTATATTATAATCAAGGGGAAGCGCTAAACCCGTAGGATTATACAGCGCCTGGGGGGGATGTGGAAGACATTCAGGCTTAATTCGGGGAACTGGAGCAGTCGGAGGAAGACTTAGACAATGTTCCACCTCTTAGAAGTTCAGAGCTTTTGCCTATGGCGAGGAGCCTCTCTTGAGAGGTTTAGGTTAATGTACTGGTTAGTTGAAGATATTGGTCTTCTGAGTAGGAGGATTGCCATCATCATTAGCATCAAAGCTGGGCTTTTATGGAGATTAGATTTAGATATGGGATTTGTATCCTAGATTCATCATTTTTATTAAGAAATTCAATATTTTGTTTCCTTTAAAGACTCAGGAATTCATCTCCCATTCACTTAAATTTTCAGTATTAATATTTATCTGCATTACAGAAGTATGCAGAATTCTGCACTGATCCAATTGTGTGAATTAAAGAACAGGTGGTTAGGGTTAATCATCATCATCATCATCATCATCATCATCATCATCATAATTATAAAAAAATAATAATAATAATAATAATAATAATAATAATAATAATAATGATATCTTAATTTCTATAAGTACATATACAAGGTATACAGTCTTAGCTGACATCAATGACATACTATTATATAGAAAGCCGCTTGTTATGCTGAGCACTGCACTCACAATGGCGGAAGGTGCACGTCTGCCTTCAATTAGTGACAGGCTCGCTCAGCAATCAGAATACTCATCTGCTGCTTACTGCGATACTCCGAGATACATATGGTATCAATAATGAAGATCTTTATGGTGTCTCTTTGAACGGCAACTCGAGGCTTTTTTATCAAATTCAGACAAAATAGTACTTACGAAAATATGGTTGCCAGGTATCAGGATGTGATCAAGACCGTTAATCCTGGTGTCACTGTTCGACTACACGACGTCTCCCGATTTTATACCTGGATCAAAGTACCTAACGTTCCTTTTGAGGCGGACGAAAGTGATTTGAGGAACGTTTTTGTACGCTATGGCACGGTTCATATGGCAACTTTGGGACGGTGGCGTGATGGTCCTCTAGTTGGTATGCCGGAGGGGTCTTTCTCCTTGAAAATGTCCCTCAAGCACCCTATTCCGTCGTATGTGGTTATGGAGGACTTTCGTACGCAAGTATATGTTACGTACTCAGGCCAAAGGCGTACGTGTAGGCTTTGTGGGTTGTATGACCATATGGCGGCGCAATGCCCTACAAGACGTGGTAAAACGATGGAAGTAAGGCGGATTGATGTTACAATGGAGCAGTGGTCATATGCTGCTGCTACGCAACAACATACATTGGCTAGTAAACCGTGGAGTGAGGAGGTAGAGGGTGAGATTGAAGATTCACCGGTATGTCTAACTCTCCCTGGTGCAGTGGAGGACGTGGGCGTGGTATCGGCGACGACAGAGGAAGACTTCGTTTATACTCAGGATGACATGGAGCACTCTATTCAAGAAGCTCTGAACGTTTTGTTGGATGCTTCCACATTTGAGGGGATTCAAGGTGGTTTAGGTGATGTAAGTGTACAGGAGAAGGACGGAGCATCCACCAGGCATATTGCTGAACATCAGGTTGTGGTCGTGGAGGTTCATAGAAACAACAGTTCTGAGGATGAGATGGATACTGGCCGCAGTTCTCATAAGAGAGCGGCGGTGATACCTGACTGTGAAGATGTTTTAACACCAGGGCAAAGGTCGGGGAACAAAGCATGGTGCGACGAGACCCACAGAGACACAGGCAAATCTAAATGTGTTCAGCATGTCAAAGAGAACGACACAGGGGAGGGTGAGGGAAGAAGTGGAGATATATGTAAGGGAACCAAGGTTGTTAAGGTATCCAAGGGTAAACCTCCAATGAAACATTCAAGTGTCTTACTTTAAATATAAATGGGTTACGATCTGTTGAAAAACGTAAGAGTTTGGAGGTTTTGTTAAAAAATCGTGTACCCGATGTCGTGTTCTTACAAGAACACAATTATAAATCTTTAGGTGAATTGCTGACTCCTGAATATATCTTGTACATGGGCTGCTCTAATAGACTGAAAGGTGGTGTAGCTGTGTTAGTTAAAGAGACTAGACCATTTTCTTTGCGAACATATGAGGTAGGAGGGGAGGGGAGGGTGGTTAGGGTGGATGGGGTTTGGGGTGGGGTACAGGTGGCCTTTCTGGGTGTATACTGACCGGCGGAGGGTGACATGCATATAAAAAATACGTTTTTTAGGGACGTGTTGGTGTACCATTTAAGATCGCTGCCAGTCGTCACGATTATTGGGGGTGATGGAATTGCATTGACCATCGCAAGGATGTCGAACCTAGAGGGAGAGGGTTTTTTTCAGGATATTTAGGAGATCTATTGCAAAGTGTTAATGTTACGGATGTGGGGGGGATGAAGTGGGTGGGGTCATGCATACGTTTGTTAGAAGGGAGTATGCGGCAAGACTGGATTGCATATACGTTTCTAGAGATGTCAATGTCAGAAGTGTATCGTGTGTTAAAAGTGAGCTTTTCCGATCACAGAGGTGTTATGGCGGATGTTGACTGGCTAGGATTACCGAGGCGTTTCAGAGGTTTCTGGAAATTGAATGTGGGATTAATGCATAAAAGAGGTGTGAGGGAAGCTTTTGCGAGTGCTTGGAGGGGATGGTGGGCTGAATGTCGGGTGGGGGTTGATATAGTTGAATGGTGGGATACTGTCAGTAAGGTGAAGGTGAGGGATTTTTATCAGCAGCGAGGCAAAGAAGACAGGAGAATGCAGTATGGGCTCTTGAACTATCTTGAAGGTCAACTGCAAGCATGTTATACACATGGAGACATTCACAATCGTATTTTTGATGCGGCGAGGATAGCGAGTGGAATTGATGAGGTTTTATGGGGTGACCGTCCTTCGGCGTTTGTCTTGTGAGAGCAGGGCAGACGTTGCAGGGCGACAGAACTAATGAGATTAGAGGTTCAGGAGCCATTGGGAGCCTTTAGTAGGGGACAGGTCCTTATGTCAACGGAGGCTATGAATACCTTTGTAGACGCATGGTATGAATTGCAATAAAAAAATGCTGGGATTTCTAAGGGGGCGCTAGGCGAAATGGGTGAATGGGTACGTTGTGACCTAGAGTACATGGACAGGTTGGATTTGAATGGACCTATAAGTGAAGAAGGGATTAGGTTGGCTGTGGAGGGTATGAGTGTAGGGAAATCACCGGGGATTGACGGAATCCCTTGTGATTTTTACAAGGAAAATTGGGATTGAATTCATGAATTTTTAGTGATGTTATTTAATGCCATGAAAAACAGTGGCATCATGGGACAGCAACAAAGAACGGGTGTTGTTGTTCTGGTCCAGAAAAAGAAATCTGGGGATTATATACTTAATTATAGGGCAATCTCTCTAATGTGCGGCGATTACAAAATTTTTGCGAAAATGTTAGGAAATAGGATAAAATCGGGTTTTGGAGAGGGTTTTGGACGAGGGACAATATGGTGTGCCAGGACGATCTATGTGTGTGGGGCAAGGAATTATTCGCAGGTTCATTGAGGAAAGCGGGAGGGGTAATAAAGGTGGAATATTAGCTTTGGATTGGCACGCTGCATACGATTGTGTGGAGAGAGAAGCATTATGGAAGTTTATGCAGTGGCAAGGTTTCGGAAAGGAAATTGTTAGTTGGGGCCCACGGGTTTTTGTATGAGCAGGCTATATTTAGAGTGCAGGTAAATGGTTAGGTTGCGAAATGTAGTTAGGATGCTAGGGGATTGCGACAGGGGTGCCCTGTATCACAAATTCTTTTTGCGTTGATTCAGGACCCATTTTTTAGAGCCGGGGAGGGGGATTGTACGACAGGATGTAAGGCAAGGTGAGGGGGGGGTTTACAATCGGGAAATTATATGTTACGTGGATGACCTACGGTTTTATTTCGTGGAGCAAAGGTTTTAGGAAAAGTGAGCAAAATTGGGGGAATGTTTTGGAAAGCAACTGGGATGAAGGTTAATAAAAAAAGTCAATGCTTAGGGGGGTGGGAGATTTGCGGGTTTTGGTATTAGGGCCAGGGGGAAGGCGGGCCCTTTAGTAAATAAAATTAAGGTGTGGGATTGTGCATATAAAAAGGAAAAAAAATACAGGGGAGGGGGGCGGAGGGGAAGGGGGTTGAAATCAGGTGAGGGTGTAGGGGGAGGGGTTTTAGGTTTTGAAGGAAAACTAGGAAGGAGTTGTATAAAAAAATCAGCGTTCGACATTTGGTGATTGTTGCTTTGTTCAAAGTTGTGGCCAAAGTGGTGAAATTTATCCTTTTATTGGGAAGGTATGTTAACGGGCCTTTTGTTATATAAAAAATTTGGGGTTCAGGATGTGTTTGGTTAATGAGGGATGTGGTGTCTCTTCCGGTTAGCCGGGTGGCCTGGGGTTAATGAATCTGCATAATAGACTGTTAGGCATGTATGTCAAGCATAGCTGCTTGAGGGAGGGTAGAATGGCTGGCACAGGTTTGATCTGGATAAAAAGGGACTTGGTACGTTTGGTTGAACGGCACGGGCGTAAAAAGATGTGAGGACATGTTGGGATGCTAATTTATATAAGAGATCCACGCAAGATCAAGATTGGCAAACTGGCACTGGTAGAGGGCAGGGAGGTAGCGGCCAAGGTGGAAGGAATATATCCAATGTATGCATGGAAGGACATATGGGGTCGTTTAAAAGTGTTACGGTTACGGGCCAAGGTCAGAGAGATAATGTTTAAATTTTTACATAATATACTGCCGTCTGGGGAAGTGTTAGCAAATAGGCGCGTGCAGGAGGGGGGGCTGTGTTGCGTGTGTGGGAATCTTGATACGGTCTTTCATGCAGTTTATTTCTGTACGAGATTGGAACACGTAAGGTTGTGGTTTAGTAGGGTTTTAAGAATGGTGGGTGGGGGTGGGTTTAGTGTCTTAAGAGCTTTAAGTTTAGATGTGGGGGGGGGGGTCGAAATACCGGTACAGAATGCAATCGGATATTTAGTGACGGATTTTGTATACACATCATGGGTATATAGGCATTTATGTGTGAGGGAGAGAATCAGAGCATCGGTAGCGATTCTTTATGGTACACAGCAGCGAAATAAAGACATTACAGGAAACAGATGGTTTTTATTATTTTCGGAGGGATATTGCAGATTCCATGTCAGGGATTTATGGGCGTTAATACCTTAGAGGGTACACGAGGCTGGCTTCTTGAATATGGGTGTGTGAAGGTGGCACATGATTGATATAGGTGCGGTATAATGTATAAATGCTAGGTATGATCGTTAGTTATGATGACGTTTTACTCATACACATATATATAATATTACTTGGATATAATTTTTTTTGGTTCTTACATTGACGTGGGTTAAGGGAGTGGGTCTCTTGTGAAGCAAACTCATGCATGGCATGACAGGTGTTACGTAAGAGCACTTCGTGCAACTTATATTTATAGTTTTTCTTTTTATACTTTCCTTGTATTAGCCATGTGGCTGATACCTGGCAACGTTCTGCTTGAGGATTCCTGGGATGCATGGTAGGAATATGACTAGATATGAAAGTTAACAATGTGTGTTTCTGTACGTAGTCCTATTACCCATATTTGATCACTGTTGTGGATGTGATGATTAGTGTAACGTTTTTCCTTTGACAGTTTAGTGGATGTATCACTCGTTTTCTTGTGTGTGTATTTTGTTTATATAATCTTCAATAATGTGTGTGTGTATATCAGGTTTGAATGTGTGGTGTGTATGTTGCATAATGTTACTTGTATTAGCAATTCAGAATTATCCCATGCTATTAAGTGGAACCCTTTGTGTATTGTACTGAATATGTTTTGTATCATTGCAGTAATCCAGTAGACTGAGCACCGGAATCATTACATATTGTTCATATTTGGATATTTTGTTATATAGGCACTTGTTTATGTACAATGTCCGTTTAAAGGCTTTAATGACATAAAATCAAACACTAATGTATATTATAGATGTAACTTTTCTCTTTGTTTATAATACTGTATATAATATGTTTTTGATTAGAGTAACGTAGAATTTGTGTAATCTTGTTTTCCTTCGGCTAGGTACATAATTCATAGTGGACGGGCGACAGTTTATGGCAACAAAGTTAACCGTTCTAGCGTATATATTGATAATGGTAATTATACTTTCTGTGAATGAAATGAAATGTGATACTTTGTTTATTTAATGTATTGTATTGTTTTAAATAAATAAAATAAAAAAACTAATTATAATAATAATAATAATAATAATAATAATAATAATAATAATAATAAATATCTTCATTTCTATAAGTACATATACAGGGTATACAGTCCTAGCTGACATCAATGACATACTACTATATAGAAAGCCGCTTGTTATGCTGAGCATTTCGGGCAAATTAGGTCAGTTTTGTCCCAGGATGCGACCCACACCAGTCGACTAACACCCAGCTACCCATTTTATACTGATGGAAACACGTCCCTACTGTTTTCCAGCCGTACCGGAGATTCGATCTCGTGACCTCAGTGTGTGAGCTGAGAACGGTAGCGATCGAGCTATGGGACATCCACGCAACGACTAAAATACATGTTGTTAAAGTTGTCTTTTACCCAGTTTCTCCATCACTAACACATTTTCCGGACTCTACTAATTTGACAGCTGCGTCAGAATTCATCATATACAACAATTATTGTGATAAGTGACGACCCAGCCTTCCTCTCCTCCTTCGTCGAGCGGTCCCTCAAAGGTCGTCTCCTGGTGTGGTCAACGAGGCTTCTGGCTGTTACTCGCCTGCCTCTGTCTCAGCTGCAGCTACTCTATACTGCCTTCTCCAAGATGAATGCGATGTTACTCATTATTAATGGCAAACCAGCAATCATAAGGTAATGTGTTTTAATGTATTTTCACTTTTAGTGAAACGGTAAAAAGATGATTTGCATTTGTTTAGTGGAACAAAATTGGCCCGAAGAAATGTCCGGGAAAAATTTCTTTAAGTATATCAGATAAAGTGTTTGAAGAATTATGGTTAATAGCTATTAAAAGGGCAGAAACTGTGTGATACAAGTTGATGTAGGTTAGGTTAGGTAAGGTTTGTCAAGAAACTGGACAAGTGTTTCCTGACGCGGGTCTTAGTCAGATGATGACCCGCCTTTGGAGCTTTGGTCATTTGACCGAGGCCTTCCGCTGGCTTACCGGTCCACCCATTTAAAAATAATGGTCATTTATAACCATTATTACTTATTAAATTAATAATGGTTACAAGTTGATGTAGAAATGAATGGGGTTATATATCAAGTGTTTCCTATTAAGAATATAAATGACCTGTGCTTAGTTAACAAATAGCAGCTGTATGTCGCATTTACTGATTTTATAGAAGCGAGTGACATTTTTAATAAGAAGATAAGGGAGGTCAATGATGCAAATATGTGGAACAGATGAGTTATTTTAAGTCTGTATTGCATAAGGTTCAATTGTTTTTTCAGAATAACAATCGTGCATGTACTCCTACATAGTAACAGTTGTTGTTGCTGGGTTTATTGACTGTGGTATAAAGTTAAGTGAATGCAACAATGACGAATAGTGGTGTGGCTTTCGAAGGCCAATTATAACTTATTTATTTGTGAAAGTTAATTCATCTCAAGCTCAGTTCCCAAAGACATGTGCGCAACCAAACTTTCCCTGTCTTCCTTATAAATTTTTTTTAGGTGGTCGTGCTCTCCGTAGGGCAAGAACAGTGTTTTTGAACACCGCTGAGCACGTCATTTTATAGCGCATTTTATACTGGTTTCAAAAACGGGTATTTCTAACCAGATCTGTTCAGCTTAAGTACAAAAATTCAACCGACCTCAAATCGATCTTATTATATCTTAAAACCAAAATTAGGATACAACACCATCCTCTAGACAAGGAAGGTAACAACGTTCGCGTCTCTCTTACTCCTACACACCACCAACTGACATGGAAGGTACAGAGGTGTGAGTCTCTCTCACTCCTACACACCACCAACTGACATGGAAGGTACAGAGGTGTGAGTCTCCATACCCAACTTCATGACTAGGAAGGTGAGGTAGTGTGAGTCTCCACACATCAGAGGTGGCAGTCCCCAACACTCCACTTCTTGAAAAGGAGGGTGCAGAGGTGTGAGTCACCAAGCACCTCCAGGTGACTCACAACTTTGTGCCTCAACACAGCACCTAACGAGAAAGATATAGAGATGTCAGTGCCACATACACTGCCTCCTGAGAAGGCAGGTGAAATGGAGATGATTTTAAAAATGGGAAAATCTACTAACATTCGAACTTTTTTTTTCAACTCGTTACTTTTATTACTAATCTAACAAAAAACATAGGTGTGAACGGTCACTTCTGGCTATTATTACAGTGTCACATTGACTGGTAGTTGATATAGTTGGTCTCTCTTAATATTCCTACATTACAGAGAAATACTACTGAAGAATATGTTACCTCTTTGGAAATTACTAAACGATAACATAAAACTACTTTCAACAATATAATTATGTCCAGCAAATGAAAAGAAGAAGGTTCTCGGTGCATTTACATAAGTACCTTTGTGTGGAGGAATTTCTCTAGGAGGGGGGCATCAGCCCCTTCAGCCCCTTTCAGCCCTCTTCAGCCCTGAGGGGTCCAGCCCTCTCAGAAGGGGCAAGTAATTACCAGCAGCTGTTTAATCAATGAGTAGCAGTTACATGGTCACGAGGCTCCTTGCAAGAGACTGATGTTGCAAGTATCTTAGTTTAATAAGAGACAGTCCATCTCTTACCTTAGCAGGAAAATTAAGGAAAATCCTGCTCCCACTTTATTACCATGGTAAAGATAGTGCACATCCTTGTTTATGTTTAAGACAGCAAGAATTAAGCATTCTGCGTTGCTTCATAGTGGAAGTTTGGCTAGGAAGTGAAAAGTACTAGGTCAGCTTTTCCTTTATGTGCGAGGGGCTTTGCAGCATCGTAGGAGGCGGTGACTTCAGATTGCTTTTGACCCTGCTAGGGCTCATATTGACACTGGGATAAGCAACAAAGAGCACAAATTCACGCATTTTTGTACATAAAAGAATCCCAATAAACACTTACAGAGAAGTGTGATCAGCTTCTCTAGTGATAAGATTGTGAATAATGAAAAAATCTTGATGAACAGTGTAAAAATGAGTGTTGCGATCCAACAGAGTGTAGTGCAGTGCGACATTCTTCAAAGAACACTATTCTTCAATCAAGACACCAATAACCGGGAGTAAGGGTTCGATACATATACCCAGGTAAGTATACTAAGACATATTGTACTTCCATTGACTGCGCAGTTGAGAACAAAGATATGATTTAGTAACTTACCATAAATCCCAGTGAGGTGCGGACTTTTGAGTCCACACAAGCGAGTATTTTAGTCAGCAATCAGTTTCTGAGATATGCTGACATAACACCCCCTAACCTGGAGTTTACCTGGAGAGAGTTCCGGGGATCAACGCCCCCGCGGCCCTGTCTGTGACCAGGCCTCCTGGTGGATCAGAGCCTGATCAACCTGGCTGTTGCTGCTGGCTGCACGCAAACCAACGTACGAGCCACAGCCCGGCTGGTCAGAAACCGACTTTAGGTGCTTGTTCAGTGCCAGCTTGAAGACTGCCAGGGGTCTGTTGGTAATCCCCCTTATGTATGCTGGGAGGCAGTTGAACAGTCTCGGGCCCCTGACACTTATTGTATGGTCTCTTAACGTGCTAATGACACCCCTGCTTTTCATTAGGGGGATGGTGCATCGTCTGCCAAGTCTTTTGCTTTCGTAGTGAGTGATTTTCGTGTGCAAGTTCGGTACTAGTCCCTCTAGGATTTTCCAGGTGTATATAATCATGTGTCTCTCCCGCCTGCGTTCCAGGGAATACAGGTTTAGGAACCTCAAGCGCTCCCAGTAATTGAGGTGTTTTATCTCCGTTATGCGCACCGTGAAGGTTCTCTGTACATTTTCTAGGTCAGCAATTTCACCTGCCTTGAAAGGTGCTGTTAGTGTGCAGCAATATTCCAGCCTAGATAAGGGTAATTATATTCACCCATATTTTAATATTCCAGCCCATTGAGTGATGGCTACGACAGCTTCTCAAGACATTACCTGCAGGGATGGCTGTGTAGGCAAAAGCTGTCTATCAAGCTAAGTTCCCCCTACAGTCCACTATTTAATCTTTGACTTAGCTTGTAGCACATTTCTCGAGAAGTTGGTCGTACTCGAACCGGATAAAGGCCACATTGTGGTCCAGATATGTTGTACTACAGTGTACAAATAATTTATGAGCCAAGGTCCTTCGAAAAAAGCTGTAAAAATAGTGTTTTTACAATATAAATCAGTATAAATGAGTCCCTCCAGGCAGTCAATAGAAAACGAGAGGCACTCGCCCAGCTTTCACCTAATGGGAGCTGGGTGACTCACCCAACAGAAAATGGGGGATGGCACCCGATACCTACTGGCGACTACTAAGCTCACGAATCGCTGACGACAGCACCAACCCAAATGACGTTGTTTGTCTGTGTGTATATACACACAGTGTTTATAATGTTTATAGACAGAAATTAAGAGACTAGATTGTGTTTATGTTGTCTTATAGATTTAACTGTTATATTAATGGGAATTATATATAAAGTGTATGTTTTCATATATATTAATTGTGACATTTATATGTGTAAGATATATATATATATATGTGTGATTTACAGTTATACAGTAACATTTATATGCTTAGTGAATAGGTGTATAAAGTTATTTATGATGACTCAGCAATTTCAAGCTGACACTGCAAATTCAGGACATAAACACCAGAGGTTGGTCCAGCCATATGTACTCTGTACCCTTCAAAGTCATTGACCCTGAGGTTAATTCAGATTATACAAAATATGAAAGTGAATTCCTGGAATCAAATCCATCTGAGGATGAAATTAAAAATGCTTTGGATATTTTTAGTGATCAACAGTTAAGGTGGACAGGAGTGCAGGCTACCTGCTGCAAAACTCTGTCACAGAGACCTATTGTAACTAATGGTCAAACACCTGGCACAACATCTATCACACCTGTTACAACAGGTGTCCCATTACTAATTTACCTACCTTGTTATTACCTATTGTCCAAGGTCATAATTATGAAGAATTCATTAGTGGTTTTCAATCCATAGTAAATTCACGAACTGACATAGATGAGATTGCTAAGTTCAATTATCTTAAATGTCTTGTGAAGGGGGAGCCCTACGAGCTGATTAAGTCATTTCCGGTGGTTAAAGGCAATTATCAAATAGCCTTATTGTCTTAGCAAAAAATTACTTTGATGCTGACAAGGCCAGAGTTACACATGCAGTCTTAATATCAAGCTTGAAGCCACTCAAACATTGTTTTTCAGATTAACAGGCACTTAGGATCACAGTAGACAATAGTCTCAAATCTCTAGGTGCTAAGTATGATCTAAGGCAATGTGATAAGCTGTCACCACAAACTATTGAACGATTAAATATTATGTTCAATAAACGCTTTTTTCACTTGCGAAGAAATTAAAAGGGTTTACAACAATAGTTTTTTGCATGAAAGCAATAAGTCAAAACGGAACACCCATGTGGAAAAAATTTTCCCCCCCGGGGGGGGTACACCCCCTTCGGGGCCCCCCCAAAGGGCCCCTTTCACCCTGAGGGGCCCAGCCCTCTCAAAGGGCAAATATCTTTTTACGCTACAGGATAATTGTCGCGATGCAGACAGAAAGCACTAGTAAAGCACCGCTGCCCCCTTGCCCCAGTTTTGCAGAGTGTAGTTTAAAAAACAGAAATCCTTTGCCTTAGCGGCAATTAAGAAAAATCTGCCCCAACTTATTACCAAGTAAAATAGTGTACATTGTTGCTATGCAAGAACAAAAAAAAAATTTGCTTTGCTTCACAAGGAAGTGGCGGGAAAGCAAAGGTACTGGGTCAGTTTTTCCCTTTTGTGCTGGGGAAGTACAGCGTGGGGGCATGTGGCTCTTCAGTTTACTTTTGACTTACGGAAGTGACCAAAGCCGGGATAAACAGCAAAGAAAACGATCGTGGTTTTTGTGAACAAAGTTCTCATAAAACACATTAAAAAACTTAAAACAATTCCCCAACTTATTTATTAGTACCGTTATTCTTAACGACCACGCCCACAACCTTTATCCAAACAAACAAATACTGGAGGTTTGCCAGATGGCCTGACTGTCCAAGGTTTTAATCCCCCTTTTAAAACTTACTGGCAAGTCAAATGTAGTCGCAGATGCCTTTTCCGACATGTTATTAGTAACTGCAGACCCCCCTTTAGTGCTGAAGAGTAAAGTTTTCTCAACGAACAGATCCATGTGGTCTGGGGTGATTCGATTCCCCCAGGAAGACTTTTCTGACTGTGAAGCCACCGCCCCCCCATCAGTGACTTTTCAACCAAAATTACGTATCGAACGCCCCAGCTGGGGGACTCCTGTAGAAGATTTTTCCATTTGTAATTCCCCCGTCACAGTGAATGTCCTTAAGCTAGTTCACGATTACCAGGTGTTGGCACCCTGGGAGGATCGTTCAGTAAAACAAGCAGATTGAAATACTTTTGGGGTCGTATGGCAATGTGTTTCTGAATTTTTGTAAGAAATGTAGGTCTGCATGCAACAAAAGGTAATGCAATGGTCCAAAACCCAAACCCCGTGATCCAACCACTAGCAACCCTTTGGGAAAGGAGTTGCGCTAGATTTGTTACTAATTTCCAATGTTCCCTCCCCGGGCAACAAAAATCTAGTGTTTTGGTAACCATTTCACCCAATTTTTGTGAGTTGTTCCCATTCAGATAAGACTGCCGAGACAGTGCTAAAGCATTTAAAAAAAACGCTTATCGCGGCATACCACCCCTAAGTCCCTGAAACAGATAATGGGGTGTTTCTGTAAAGAGATTCTTGAAAATTTGTGTCCCTTTGTAAAAAAGACTTAAACCCTCATTTTCCTCATACCTCCCACAATGGGTTACAGAACTACCAATAAAAAAGTACTTGATGTCTTGAGAGCCATATCAACCCCAACAGTGAATTTGGGATGAAGTTATATGATGTGCAGTGTGCATAAATTCTGCTTACAATGTTTCTATAGGGACACTCCACATTTGCATTGTAGGTGTAATAAACGTTTGCCTTTTGAGTTGTATATTCTAATCGAAACCAAATTACAACCCCGATGATTTCAAGCAACTCTAAGCTTAGCTCAAAGTGTTTTTAGAAGAATCCGTTAAACACTTCATAAATCAAAAGCAGAATTTACAAGGGTCGCAAACATCGAGCAAAGCCATCCCAAAAACAAAAGTAGGTTCGAGAGTTTTTCCTATAACTTTAAAAAAAACTCTGCAGTGCCTAACTTGATCAAAAGTTTGTTTTTCCTTACGGTATTGAACTAAAAACTGGTAATAGTAAAGGTTAGAGAAATTAGTACTGGTCAGTATAAAAAAAACCTTTAGATCTATGAAGTTAGTAGTGAGATAATGATTTCCAACCCAATAATTTACAACTCTGTCAATCCTCCCGATCCTTACTCTTACCCCTGATACTCAGTCAGACGATCAACCCGAATGTCGTTATTCCATAGTCAGACAGGATGAGAAATCCTCAAGTATCATTTGTTACTTCCAATTTAGATTTGCCCCAAATACAGCATGAGTTAGCCAGGCCAAAAGTTTTATCCCCACAGAGAGACACCCATTCTGCATATATCAATCTCACCCTACAGATTGGGGTTTTAAATTTAAAAAACCTGTATAGATGAATAAAAATTTTCCCCCAAAC
>NW_026465327.1:0-11765 GCF_026875155.1 Cherax quadricarinatus
TTCCCTGTTTCTCCCGGAACTTACATGACAGCGATCATTTCCCAATCATTCTTACTTCCCCTTCATATTCACCACCTCTTCGCATCCCATGCTGGCAATTTGATCGGGCAAATTGGAACCTTTACTCACACCTAACTGTTTTTAGAGAGGTTCCTTCTTCGTCCTCCATCGATGAGCTTTTACACCTCTTCCCGTCCTCAGTTTTAACTGCAGCTTCTCATTCCATACCCCAAACTTCGGGCAGGCATTCTCAGAAATGCGTTCCTTGGTGGTCTCCTGCTTGTGCTTGTGCAGTATGTTTGAAATGCGCTGCATGGGGCAGGTAACGGTACAATAGAACCACAGAGAGACTCCTTGATTTTAAACAGAAGCGTGCGATCGCTCGCCGTGTCATCCGTGATGCTAAACGCACTTGCTGGCGAGATTATGTCTCTACCATCACCTCTGCTTCCTCTATGAGTGCAGTCTGGAAAAAAGTACGAAAACTGAGTGGTAAATATTCTCCTGACCCGGCTCCTGTTCTGCGGGTTGCCGGTGTTGATATAGCAAACCCACTAGATGTTGCCAATGAAATTGGAAATCATCTGGTCCATATTTCTCAGTAACTCCATCTATGCCCCTCATTTCTTTCCTCAAAGTCTGCCAGAGAGTTAGCACCCTTGGACTTTTCTTCTCTCAAAGAAGAACAGTATAATGTGCCTTTTACACTTCAAGAACTGGAGGCAACACTCTCAGCTTGCCGATTGTCAGTGGAACGCCTTCCATCTGAACAAAAGAAACTAATGAAAAATAATAAATAAAAAAAACGACTAGGAAAAATAAGAATAATGATTTTTGAGGATTTTACTTAAAATTTAAGTATAATAAAAAAAATATGGCCTTCGGTTCTTGTAGTTGGGCCGGAGTAGGTAAGGCCCTGGATAGATCTTCTGATATTATTGATGTAGGTTATCCTGGGCGGATGGTGATAGTCCGATGTTTTGGAATCTCCTACCACTTGGATGGATCACCACAAGTAGAACAGGTAAGGGCCGGTAGTAGTAGAATAATGTTAATAAGTTTCATTAACACATGTCTTGCTCCTTTATCTGGCGTCTATCCTGGAAGACCACGCCAGGAACAGAGCTGGTAATAAGAAAAAATAAACTGGTTACCCATAGTCATGATAAAATAACATTTAAGAATGGGAAAGAATGATAAATGCCAAAATCATTACTGGTAACCAGCAAACAAAAGAAAAGAACAAACAGTAATACTCCTGGTAGATCACCCTACCTGATTAGGAGAAGAGTGGAGGTGAAGTGACTCTCCAAACTTCAACCCACACCAGGTAAGGTCAATATTACCAGGAGTAGAAACTTTAACAAATAGGACACCAGGAACTAGTATCGCCCCACCCCACCAGAGGGGGGGTGCACGCGACGTAACTCGCTAATGGTTCCTGGTTGCCTGAACAACCTTAACCCCACTTATGCCTACTTTTCCCTCACACCGATCATCGGCAGCTGGGCCCGACGACTTTCATATTCGTATGCTACAACATTTAAATAAGTCAGCCCTTGCAGTCCTATTACACCTTTACAATCTTATTTGGTCACAAGGAGTTCTTCCACAGCTATGGAAATCCGCCATTGTTCTCCCTTTCCGTAAACCAGGCACTACCGGACATGAAACCTCCCACTATCATCCCATTGCTCTTCCAGGCAGTTTGAAAGAAATGGAACGCCTAGTAAATAACTTTTAGTGTGGATTTAGAGACACACAACAGTTCCCCTCGTCAATTGGCTTTCGAAGGGACGTTCACCTAGCCCCCCTTACTACGCTTGGATACATTTTTCTAATGCCTTAGCAAATAACCACTCGTTTTTGCCATTTTTTTGACCTTGAGAAGGCATATGACACAGTTTGGAGGTATAATATTTTTACCCCAACCCCACTCATTAGGCCCTTCGGGGAATCTCCACCCTTCCTTAAAAACTTTTTAACTGACAGGCTTTTTCCGTGTTTGGGTTAAAAATGGCTCCCCCCAGACTTTACCCAAAAGTAAAGGTTGTCCCCCAGGGATGTGTTTGAGCAAAACCCTTTTTTTCCCCTTTGCTATTAAGATTTGGCCTCTAGTTTTCCCATAATATTTGGTCATCACTCTAGTTGATGACTTCCTATTGCCGTGCAGGCGCGACTGCCACCTCATTACAGTTTCTCTCCGCAGCGTCGACGTTTTTCAAAATTTGGGCCCCCAACTGGGGTTTAAAAATTTCCCTCACTAAAACCCCCCAAATTACTTTCACTAGACGCTCTGTCATCCCCGATCATCCTTTGTACCTCAAAGGGTCCCAAAAAAAAACCCTGAACGTGATAAAAGAAGTTTTGGGCCTCCTTTTTGTCTAGGTTACCCGGAAACCTCACATTACTCTCTAAAGGGAAAAATTTGTCACCCCGGGGGCTAAAAACCTTTTTAAAAACCTTTTGCTCTTCTTTCATGGGGGGGATTCTTTCGAACCCCCCTTTTCGCCTAAAAATTCCCCCCTTTAAATTTTATCGAAACTTAATTAGGGGGGGCCCAGATTTTTTCAGCGGTTTCCCCTGCTACTTCTTTGCCTTTCCCCCAAATTCATCCCCAAAGGGGTTTTTAGTTTTTCCCTTTGGGTTTGCTTTTGTTTTTCCCCCCTGCCCGAGACCCTTTCTATGCAGAAGCAAAAATTTCCCTTCATTATCCGTTCGCCAGGGATGCCCTTTTGCCTTCGTACTATTTTGGGCTCTCATATCCCCACAATTTTTCCTTTTTTATAAAATGGTCACTGTATTAGTAGACATTCTTTATTTGTTCGCCCCCCCCCTGTTTACTCCTTTCCCTTCTTTTTTCACCTTCATTGCTCTTGTCTTCTCTTAAATTTAAACCACCTTTCTATGTACATGTAGCATCTAATTTTTCCCCCACCCCCCTGGGAAGTTCCACCCCTGTTCGGTCAGTTCTTTTTTTCTCTCCCTTGCTGGGAAAGCCCCAACTGTCTACCGGTCGTTTCCTGCTCTCTTTTTTTGACCCCCTTTTCACTCCCCCAAATTCTCATGCCTTTTGCTTTTGTACAAGAGGGGCTCTAAGCCCTTTCTGACGGCAAGGATTCGCACCCAGTGTTTCTGGACAGCGTCGTACAAGGGTTTTTACTTTCTTCGGTAGTATTTTTACTGCTGAATTGTATCCCATCCTTACAGCACTTATCGGTTTAATTGATTTATGCCGGGTGTTATATTTTGGTTGTCTCGGGCCCCCTTAGTGCTTTCCCAGGCTATACAAAATTTGATACACCTCACCCCTTATTTCCTCCTATCCCAAATTTGGGGACGCCGCTTCTTTAAAAAGCATAAAAAAAATTGTTTTTTGTTGGGTCCCTGGTTTATGTTTGGGGGCGTACAGGGCAATTTAAAAAGGCAGAACTGCTGCAGGTCGCAGTACTGGACCTACCAGGTTTTTTATAGGGAAATTTCCTTTTTCGGGGCTATTTTTCTGCAAAATCTTCCCCCCTTCACCCCCCGTTGGCAAAAAGTTGGTCTACTATGCTCGGCAAAAAAACTTCAATCTATTAAAAACCCAAATAAAAGGTTAATGGCCCCTTTTTCTTCCCCCAGTTTTCCCTGGTTGGGAGATACTCTCTCCCGTCTTCGGGATTGGCCATTTCTGTCTTACTCTTGATATCTCTGGAGAGGCGTCCTGCTCCCCCTCTGGAGAATTTTTCCCCAAACTCCTTTTCATCGCCACATTCGGGTTTGGGCCCGGCCCCCCCTTTTTTTCAACGAGCACGCAAAAATTTACCTTGTCGCGTTTCGCTTGCTGCCTCCTTTTTTAACCCTTCCCTTTTTCGCTGATGGGCCTACCCTTTTATCCAGACTCTTCATTGACCCTTTTTTACAAAAAAATGACCTTACTTTACAAATTTCTGATACCCTTTACCCTTTTTCTTCAAACTCTTGCTACCCTTACCCCCGTACTTTTCCCCTGCACTGCCCGTTTTTTGTAAAATACTGATCATCCTCCTCCCTTCTGCCATCCAAAAACCCCCGCCTTTTTTCCCTAAACCCCCCAGCGCTGTATAGCCTTTGTGGCTTTGTGCTTTTTTTTTTATTTTTAATAAAAATATAATTTAAATTTTTAAAAAAAAAACTGAAAAGAAAATAGGGGTTCAACTCTTTAAATTTTAAAAATCAAGAAAATCAAAACTGAGTGAATCTAAGGGGGAAACAAATATATGATCAATATTCCCGGGCTAGATCTTGGAGCAGGGCTGCTTCATGCCAAATCTGTTTTGACCCCTTTATAGGTTGGATCTTTTGGGCCCAAAACCCCAGAAGCTAGACTCGAAAAAAAGTGCGTTTTCCCGTGGTTTCCTGAAATTTTTTTTTGTTTTTTATGGAGTGAAAAATCCAACCCAAAAAATAATAAAATAAAAATCATCCAAAAATCAATAATAATAATTTAAAGTTTAAAAAAAATTTTAGAATGGTATATTTTTATATTGACAGTTTAAAATAATGCTGAAAATTTTTAAATTTTTTTTTTTTATATTTTATTAATTTAAAAACCATACAACAAATTAAATCAAAATGAGGAAAAACGTTACCGGACTGCTATCCCAAAAAACAATTTACATACAACTTTAGTGTTCTGTTGTAAAAGCAAAACCCCTTCCCAATTCCATGATACAAAACCAAACGTTTAAATCAACAAAAAAATAATGGAGCAAACCCTTTCAAAAAAAAAGCTTTTTCCGTGGTTACACCCCCAAAAAAATATCCACGATTGTAAAAAACTGTGTCTGCATAAAAACACTGGAAATAATCGTAGGCTTACAATTTTGATTTGGGATTAAAAAAATAGAATGGGCAACTGACGTTAAAACACAGACAAAATTTTACTATTTGGGTTTTCCTAAAAGGGATTTATCATAAAACCCCCCCCCCGCAGAAAAAACCCTTTCCCCCCCCAATTTAAATTAAATATACCAAATGTTGCTTTCAAACCCATCCAAAACCTTGTAAAAAAAAGTGGAATAGTCAATATCATCGTAAGATATTTGAAAAGGGGTGTAACCTCTTTTTCCTACATTTCTCTATAAACATGACACATCAGCGCCTTGACACGCATCGCCCCCCTAAGCCCCCGCATACCCCATGACACATATAAATAGTCAAGTCCCAAAAATGACACAGAACGTCGTACAGCATCGAGCAATCTCCATTTCAAGATCAAAACTCTAGCATCGACAAACCCCCCCCTCCACTCGTCGGAGAACACCCTTGAACCAATCCCTAACCTTATGTAAACTGTCACAAAAGTATACGACATGAAACGCCGTTTCCGGCCACCCACACCACGCACAGGTCTGATCCTGGGTCATTCCCATAATGTACAATTGTGCCTTGGATGCCAAAATCCCGTGGAGGAATCGGTAACCAGTTTCCCTAACCCGTGGTTGTAAGCGCAATTTCTTGAACCCCTGCCATACAGTCTTCCAATGATATCCTGGGAAAACCTCAGCACTGATGACTTCCGCCGATGTTATACCTATATTATCTAGTTTACCTGCCTTAACTCTCACAGGGTTTTGCACCATCAATAAGTGCCGTAACATTGCTTCGCACCTTGTGAGGTCCTTCCCCACCCACCATCGTCGAACCTCCCTCATCACTGCATCAACTCTCACTCCCCTGACCCCACCCCTTGTTTACCTGGAGTTTACCTGGAGAGAGTTTCGGGGGTCAACGCCCCCGCGGCCCGGTCTGTGACCAGGCCTCTGGTGGATCAGCGCCTGATCAACCAGGCTGTTGCTGCTGGCTGCACGCAAACCAACGTACGAGCCACAGCCCGGCTGATCAGGAACTGTCTTTAGGTGCTTGTCCAGTGCCAGCTTGAAGACTGCCAGGGGTCTGTTGGTAATCCCCCTTATGTGTGCTGGGAGGCAGTTGAACAGTCTCGGGCCCTGACACTTATTGTATGGTCTCTTAACGTGCTAGTGACACCCCTGCTTTTCATTGGGGGGATGGTGCATCGTCTGCCAAGTCTTTTGCTTTCGTAGTGAGTGATTTTCGTGTGCATAGTTTGGTACTAGTCCCTCTAGGATTTTCCAGGTGTATATAATCATGTATCTCTCCCTCCTGCGTTCCAGGGAATACAGGTTTAGAAACCTCAAGCGCTCCCAGTAATTGAGGTGTTTTATCTCCGTTATGCGCGCCGTGAAAGTTCTCTGTACATTTTCTAGGTCGGCAATTTCACCTGCCTTGAAAGGTGCTGTTAGAGTGCAGCAATATTCCAGCCTAGATAGAACAAGTGACCTGAAGAGTGTCATCATGGGCTTGGCCTCCCTAGTTTTGAAGGTTCTCATTATCCATCCTGTCATTTTTCTAGCAGATGCGATTGATACAATGTTATGGTCCTTGAAGGTGAGATCCTCCGACATAATCACTCCTAGGTCTTTGACGTTGGTGTTTCGCTCTATTTTGTGGCCAGAATTTGTTTTGTACTCTGATGAAGATTTAATTTCCTCATGTTTACCATATCTGAGTAATTGAAATTTCTCATCGTTGAACTTCATATTGTTTTCTGCAGCCCACTGAAAGATTTGGTTGATGTCCGCCTGGAGCCTTGCAGTGTCTGCAATGGAAGACACTGTCATGCAGATTCGGGGTGTCATCTGCAAAGGAAGACACGGTGCTGTGGCTGACATCCTTGTCTATGTCGGATATGAGGTGAGGAACAAGATGGGAGCTAGTTACTGTGCCTTGTGGGACAGAGCTTTTCACCGTAGCTGCCTCGGACTTTACTCTGTTGACGACTATCTCTGTGTTCTGTTAGTGAGGAAATATAGATCCATCGACCGACTTTCCTGTTATTCCTTTAGCGCGCATTTTTTGTGCGCTATTACGCCATGGTCACACTTGTCGAAGGCTTTTGCAAAGTCTGTATATATTACATCTGCATTCTTTTTGTCTTCTAGTGCATTTAGGACCTTGTCGTAGTGATCCAGTAGTTGAGACAACGGAGCGACCGTTCTAAAATTTTTTTTTTAAATTTTTTTATTTTTTATATATTATTCCCCTTTCCCCTTTTTTTAAAAAATTTTTAAAACCCCAACCTATAATTTAGGTGTTTTTTCCGTTTTCCCCTAAATTTTTTACATTTTTTTTCCCAATTTCCCCGCTTAAAGGTTCTAATCAGAAACCAAATAAATACAACAAAACCAAAGGGGCACTGCCCCAAAACTTTAATTTGGTTACCCAAATTATCCACGTTTTTAAAAAAGGTTGCATAAATAATGGTTTTTAAAGGGATCTTACAATAATCATGGCTTTAAAAAATTGGTGCCTCATTCCCGAAATTTTTTTGTTTTCCTAAAGATTTAAATTTTCCCCCCCCCGAGAAAATTTCACCCACCAATTTTTCCCAGCCCCCAAAATTTTTAAACCGCCAACCTTGTCAAAGTGGAAAGTCAACATTCATAGATTCGGGGCATTGTAAAAAAGAACGGACTTGGCGACTCCGAAAACCCCATATATTAGGACAAAATGGGAAAGAAGTGTTTTTTTAACAACTTTTATACCCTTACTTTACCTTTTAAACACAAAACTTTCCGGCTTTAAGATGCCGCGCTTCTTCATTCTTACTTCAGTCGGTAAACAGTTAAAGGGCAACGATACATGGCAACAAGCTTTTCAAAACTAAATTACATCTATGCCTTTTCCAACTGGAAAAAAGGAAATTTTGTATACCAGTAAATTAACAAGCGTAGCCCCGGGGGCCTGTTTTCACATCTCTGCTAGGGAAAATACTGGGTTTTGATTCTTTCTTAGGACCTTTTTAAAATTTTTTTGAAAAGGGAATTACAAGGCAAGTTCTTTTCTTCTTTACCCCCTTTATAACAAATATAATAAAAGCCGACCCCCCCATCCCCTTCCCCCCGGAGAAAACCCCTGTAGGGGCCCCCGCGTTATAACCACCATGGTCTGGCTCCCGAAGTGCATGAATTTTTTACCCCAAGTCAAATTTCCAGGATGCCAATCCCCTTATCAATTTCGGTCTTTTAACATAATCAGGCCTTGACCTCGCCTTAAACCCGCATACCCCGACCCTATTATTGTAAATACAAAATCACTTCGCGTCACTTGAGAACCCCTTTTTAAGTAAACCAAACGGACCCCTATTTTTCGGAGAAAACCCTTTTCTTCCTTATTAAAAGTCATTTTTGCATGAAAAGGTTCCCACCAAACCCCCGGTTCTATTCCCTTTCAGTTCCTTTACAATTTGCCTTGATGCCAAAACCCTTGGGAATTCTTTCCTTTTTTAAGTGGTTTTGCGAATTTCTTAACCCATTAAGGCTTAATGGTATTGAAAACCTCCGCATTATTGCTTTCCATTTTTTCCTAAATCTAGTTAACCCTTTAAATCCAAAGTTTTTCCCTCTTTAACCGAACATTTTTCCCCACTTGTAGGCCTTCCCCCCCCATTCCAATTCTATACCGTCATTGACAACTTACTTTGACCCCCCCCTTGGTTTATCCTTGTCATAATCATGGATGAAAAATGTTCTTATAAAAACAAAGCCGGGTCCCCCCCCGGGGGGGCGGGCATCTGCTTTTATTTTTTCAAGTCATTGGCCGGATAACATCGGAACTCTTTTAAGTCAAATTTTGCTGGCCCCCCCCCCATCTCAAAAAAAATTCAATTTTGTCTTCACCAGTCGGAAAAAACGGCTTGCAAAACGAAGGTCTATTGGGACTTTAAGTCCCCAATTTCCTTTGGGTGAAAACCCCGGGGAGGGGAACCATTTTTTAAGTGGGGCCCAAAATTTTTTGGACTTTGCCATTATTTCCAAGGAAAGAAAATTTTGGTTTCCCGCGATTTCCATTTATTTTTAGTTTTTCCCCTCTACTCCAAAGGTTTTTTAAAGGCCTTAAAGTTCGAGCTTGTATTTCCCCCCAACCATGTGCTCCCTCCATAAATTTTGACCTTTTTACCCTTTGACCCCCCCCTTGTAGGTATTCCTGTCGTACTTTATATGCCCATTAGACGGACTGTGTAGTGGTATTACCCCCAAAACCTCCCCGAGTTATGTGCGTCTTAACTATGTCTTTCCCTAACCAATGCCTACGGTAACCCCTATGAAATCCAAAGCCTTCCTCTGTAACCGCAACACATCGTCCGTCATCAATGGATAAAACCGCTGAAACAAACCATAATTTACTATACACCAGTACATTGACAACTATTACTCTTTGGTGTAATTTTACATCACCTGGTCTCTATCCGCCATCCTCGAATTGCAGCTGTAACTCAATGGATGAATTAAATGCACGCGCTGCCTGTTCGTCATTGCAAAAATGCACACCACAGATCTTTATCCGCTCAACGGTTCTCCACCCTACTCCATACCTAACGTCCCGCCCACCCAGGACCCCACCTCCAAAGTTTGGATTTTTCTCTATTAATGCGCATGGAAGACGCATCGAAAAAACCTTATAACCTTATTTATGAATGCTAAACCATTCCTACTATGCACCAAGATGGTGGTATCGTCCAAAATAACCTAAAATTTCTACTGCTTCTCTTGTGCACAATCCTCCCCCCCTACCCCACCCATTACCCAATCTATAAAAGAGGTCCTGCAAACAGGCAAACAAAAGCTGCGAGAGGGGACACCCCTGCCGCAGCCCCCACCCCATGCCTATCGCAGACCCCACCCTCCCATTAACCTGGACTCGTACCTGTGCCTCTGTATATAACATACGTACCCATGCTACTATTTCTTCCCCGAAACCCTTCTTCAATAATATAGCTAATAATGTTTCCCCATCCACATTGTCAAAAGCCTTTTCCCAATCCAATCCTATGACTCCGCCTCCACTACAATCTTTCACGAAACTTTTGAGGCGTTGATGACCATCTCTCATAGATCGGCCAGGAATCCCGTATTGCCCTTCCCATATTACCTTGTCCAAAACTCGTTTCATCCGGTTTCCCAAAATACGCGCAAAAATCTTATAATCCGCCCCCATCAATATGATGGGCCTATATGCCTCCAAAGATTCGCAGACCTCGGCTTTTGGTACCAATACTACAACACCCAACCCCGCTTCACCGCCCATGCTACCTCTAGTTTTCATTGAATTGTAAAGTCGAACCAACATGTGTTTTAACAGTTCCCAATAAACTACATAAAAATCACCTGGTATCCCATCCCAACCAGGTGATTTCCTCAGTGCCTGTCCCTGAACAGCCTTGGAAACCTCCTCCTCCGATATACAACCCTCCATGTCCTCTCGATCCACGTCTCTCAAATTTGCCACTATGCCACGCAGTAAAGCTTCCCTCGCCTCTCGATTCCCCTCTCTACCCTTCCATTTTCTCTCAAACCATTGGTCTGCATAGGTCCCTATGCTCTCAGTAGTAACTAGCCTTTGTCCTTTATGATAACCACCCAAGTCATCACCGACCACTACTGACAAAACTGTCGTCGCCATACGTCTCATTCTGAAACTACGCAGAACCCCAACAGAGGGTTTATCCCCCAAAGCACCTCCTCAATCCCAGCTCGCACCCTCAAAGCCTGAAATTTATCATTCTGAATTTCCCGTAATTGACTATGTAGGCACTCTATTTCCGCTAGGTCATACCTCCCGCCTGTACCATAACAATCCGCAGCTGTCCCTCTAAATACTTTTGCTTCCCATATCTATAACACGCCTCCTCCTTCCCTAACCGTCTATAAAACCCTGTATTGCATGTTCGCCTTTGAATGCCACCACTCTACAACATCCTCTATCCCATTCCCGTTATTCCAGAAGTCAACCCACCATAACCTGAAAGCTTCCACAGCATCGACTCCTTGCAACAAGCTGACATTTAATTTTCCAATAACTAGTAAATACACGGATAGCGCCCTCCCACTCGAGTGTTACCAGAACACCACGGTGATCTGAGAAACCCAGATCAACACAATCGACCCTGCCACTACGGATTAAGTTGGTGATATAAACCCTGTCCAACCGCGCAGGATAACCCCTTCTACAAAACGTATGTTTCCACATTCCACCCGTCCTACCCACAACATCCACTACACCAATCGCCTGCAATACCTCACGTAAAACCCTTAAATTACACCCCCCACCACGCGGTTCGACGTCTTTTTCCCGGATCACACAATTCCAATCACCTGCCACGACAGAAACTAAGGGTAGACTTCTGAGAAAATAAACCAAAACATCGCATACAAAATCCTCTTTTACTCGTCGATTTGTTGTCGCTGGCATATATACTCCCACGAAACCTACCTGAATGTTCCCCCACGAAACCACCACACTGCACAACCCGGCCCCCTCCGCCCCACTCCCATGCTACAAGCTTAAAAGGGCTGGTCTCCCTTATGCCTATCACAACCCCACCCTTGAGATTATCCGAATTTCCCGCATAGCACTTATACCCTTGCCACACGTAATTCACTACCACACACCGAAAATTGTGTTCCTGTATAAAAAAAAACGTCAACATTCATACGTCTGAGCGATACCTCTACCCAACGTCTCTTGACCTCTGCTCTGAGGCCTTGACATTCATTGTTTTACACTGAACTCATTAGGTTTTTTTCCCTTTCGTTTTCCCCCTCCCTTTATACCTGACGGGCTTGCCCTGCGCACT
Organism: Cherax quadricarinatus; assembly: GCF_026875155.1. Classification (NCBI taxonomy): domain Eukaryota; kingdom Metazoa; phylum Arthropoda; class Malacostraca; order Decapoda; family Parastacidae; genus Cherax; species Cherax quadricarinatus. The sequence continues at coordinate 11,681 of NW_026465327.1, forward strand.
GCCCGTTTTCCCCACACTCCCCTTTTCTTTTCTAAGGGGGTCCCCCTTAAATCCTTGGCTAGTCAGCCCACACCCTTTTAAACCC
>NW_026465328.1:0-13365 GCF_026875155.1 Cherax quadricarinatus
TGCTCAGTCCAAATTAGGGTTCCAAATAGGGAAATCAGATCAAACAAAAATGATCCTAAATGGATGAACAATAGATTAAAATATCTGATTGGTCAAAAGAGAGGCATATATAGGCAAATCAAAAGAGGAGAGGGGCAATTAAGAAATCGATATATTCAGTTAAAGAGAGAAATAAAAAAGGGAATTAGAAAAGCAAAAAGAGATTATGAGGTTAAAGTTGCAAGAGAATCGAAGACTAACCCAAAAGGATTCTTTCAGGTATACAGAAGTAAGATCAGGACAAGATAGGCCCACTCAAAAGTTCCTAGGGTCAGCTCACTGACAGTGATAAGGAAATGTGTAGAATTTTTAACACATACTTCCTCTCAGTTTTACACAGGAGGATACCAGTGATATTCCAGTAATGATAATTATGTAGAACAGGACGATAATAAACTGTGCCACTATTAGGGTCACAAGTGACATGGTCCTTAGGCAAATAGATAAATTAAAACCAAAACAAATCCCCAGGCCCTGATGAACTGTATGCAAGGGTTCTAAAGGAATGTAAAGAGGAGCTTAGCACACCTTTGGCTAATCTTTTCAACATATCACTACAAACTGGCATGGTGCCAGATAAGTGGGAAAATGGCAAATGTGATACCTATTTTCAAAACAGGTGACAGGTCCTTAGCTTCGAACTATAGACCAATAAGCCTAACCTCCATAGTGGGAAAATTTATGGAATCAATAATTGCCGAGGCAGTTCGTAGCCACCTTGAAAAGCATAAATTAATCAACGAATCTCAGCATGGTTTTACAAAGGGACGTTCCTGCCTTACGAATTTATTAACTTTTTCACTAAGGTATTTGAGGAGGTAGATCATGGTAACGAATATGATATTGTGTATATGGACTTCAGTAAGGCTTTTGACAGGGTCCCACATCAGAGACTATTGAGGAAAATTAAAGCACATGGAATAGGGAGGAGAAATTTTTTCCTGGATAGAGGCATGGTTGACAAATAGGCAGCAGAGAGTTTGCATTAAATGGGGGAGAAATCAGAGTGGGGGAAGCGTCACGAGCGGTGTTCCACAGGGGTCAGTGTTGGGCCCCTGCTGTTCACAATCTACATAAACGACATAGATGAGGGCATAAAGAGCGACATCGGCAAGTTTGCCGATGACACCAAAATAGGCCGTCGAATTCATTCTGACGAGGACATTCGAGCACTCCAGGAAGATTTGAATAGACTGATGCAGTGGTCGGAGAAGTGGCAGATGCAGTTTAATATAGACAAATGCAAAGTTCTTAAATGTTGGACAGGACAATAACCATGCCACATATAAACTAAATAATGTAGATCTTAATATTACGGATTGCGAAAAAGATTTAGGAGTTCTGGTTAGCAGTAATCTGAAACCAAGACAACAGTGCATAAGTGTTCGCAATAAAGCTAATAGAATCCTTGGCTTCATATCAAGAAGCATAAATAATAGGAGTCCTCAGGTTGTTCTTCAACTCTATACATCCTTGGTTAGGCCTCATTTAGATTATGCTGCACAGTTTTGGTCACCGTATTACAGAATGGATATAAATTCTCTGGAAAATGTACAAAGGAGGATGACAAAGATGATCCCATGTATCAGAAACCTTCCCCATGAGGATAGACTAAGGGCCCTGAAACTGCACTCTCTAGAAAGACGTAGAATTAGGGGGGATATGATTGAGGTTTATAAGTGGAAGACAGGAATAAATAAAGGGGATGTAAATAGTGTGCTGATAATATCTAGCCTAGAACAGGACTCGCAGCAATGGTTTTAAGTTGGAAAAATTCAGATTCAGGAAGGATATAGGAAAGTACTGGTTTGGTAAAGAGTTTTGGATGAGTGGAACAAACCCCCCCCAAGTCCGTTAAAGAGGCCAGAACGTTGTGTTTGTTTAAAAATAGGGTTTGGGTAAATTTCATGAGTAGATGGGGTGGGTGGGGAGTTAGAAAATGATTAAACTTGGGGGCAACGGGTCGGGTTTCCGTGTTCCTCCCCTTTATCAATGTACCCGACCTGCCCGGTTGGGGGCATTGGCTTAAGCCGGTAGGGGTTGGGGCCCCGCCCGCATGGGCCCGTAGGCCTTTCTGGTGTTCCTTCGTTCTTATGTTCTTTTTCTTATGGTGCAGCGGGGTGCCTATAAATCCGAAGTTTGGGGAGTGGTCCTTCATCTGCATGTGGGGAGCAAATGCCCGCACTCTGAAGGAGGGCAAAAGAAGGCCTGCACTCTGAAGGTGGGCAGCAGAGTGCCTGAACTCTGAAGGTGGGCAGTTGAGTGCCTGCACTCTGAAGGAGGGCAGTTGTGTGTCTGCACTCTGAAGGGGTGCAGCGGAGTGCCTTCACTCTGTAAGAGGGTAGTGGAGTGCCTGCACTCTGGAGGAGGGCAGTGGAGTACCTACACTCTGGAGGATCGCAGCTAAGTGCCTGCACTATGAAGGAGGGCAGCAGAGTTCCTGCACTCTGAAGGTAGACAGCGGAGTGCCTCCACTTTGAAGGTGGGCAGTGGAGTGCCTGCACTCTGGAGGAGGGCAGTGGAGTGCCTACACTCTGAAGGAGGGGAGCGGAGCGCCTGCACTCTGAATGAGGGCAGTGGAGTGCATGCACTCTGGAGGAGGGCAGCGGATTACCTGCAATCTGAAGGAGGGCAGTGGAGTGCCTGCACTCTGGAGGGCAGCGGGGTGACTGAACTCTTAAGGAGGGCAGCATAGTGCCTACACTCTGAACGAGGGCAGTGGAGTGCCTGCACTCTGAAGGTGAGCAGTGGAGTTCCTGCACTCTGATGGAGGGCCGCGGAGTTCCTGCACTCTGAAGGAGGGCAGTGTAGTGCCTGCACTCTAAAGGTGGGCAGCGGAGTGTTTACACTCTGAAGGAGGGAAGAGGATCTATTACCACTACTACTACCACTACTACTACCACTACTACTACCACTACTACTACCACTACTACTACCACTACTACTACCACTACTACTACCACTACTACTATTACCACTACTACTACCACTACTACTACCACTACTACTACCACTACTACTACCACTACTACTACTACTACTACCACTACTACTACCACTACTACTACCACTACTACTACCACTACTACTACCACTACTACTATCCACTACTACTACCACTACTACACCACTATACCCACTACTACCCAATACCACTACTACTACCATACTACTATTACCACTACTACTACCACTACTACTACCACTACTACTACCACTACTACTACCATCTACACACTATACTTTACCACTACTACTACCACTACTACTATTTCCACTACCACTACTACATACCACTACTACTACACTACTTACTATTACCCCTACTACTACCCCTACTACTACCACTACACTACCACTATTCCACTACTACTACCACTACTACTATTACCACTACTACTACCACTACTATACCATACTAACACTACTAACCACTACTACTACCACTACTACTATTACCATACTACTACCACTACTACTATTACCACTACTACTACCACTACTACCACTATATACCACTACTACTACCATACTACTACACTACTACCACTACTACTACCACTACTACTACCACTACTACTACCACTACTACTATTACCACTACTACTACCACTACTACTATTACCACTACTACTACCACTACTACTACCAACTACATTACCATACTACTACCATACTACTATACCACTACTACTATACCACTACTACTACGACTACTACATTACCATACTACTACCACTACTATATTACCACTTTTACTATTACCCCTACTACTATTACCATACTACTATTACCACTACTACTATACCACTACTACTACCACTACTACTATTACCACTATTACTACCACTACACTATACATTCTACTATTACCACTATACTATTACAACATCTATTACCACTACTACTATTACCACTACTACTATTACCATATTACTATTACCACTACTTATTCCCCTATACTATTACCACTACTCTATTACCATATACTACCTACACTATTACACTACTTTTTTACCACAAATACTATTACCACTACTAAATACCACTACTACTATTACCACTACTTTATACCACTACTACTATTACCACTTACCTACCACTACTATTACCACTACTACTATTACCACTACTTCTATTACCACTACTACTATTACCACTACTACTATTACCACTATTACTATTACCACTACTTCTATTACCACTACTACTATTACCACTACTACTATTACCACTACTACTACCACTACTACTATTACCACTACTTCTATTACCACAACTACTATTACCACTACTACTACCACTACTACTATTACCACTACTTCTATTACCACTACTACTATTACCACTACTACTACCTATACATTACCACTACATATTACCACTACTACTATTACTATACTACCTACTACTATTACCATACTACTATCACCACACTACTATTACCATACTTACTTTACTCACTACTACTATTACACTACTACTATTACCACTACTAGCACTATATATTACCATACTATATTACAATACTACTACATATATATTACCACTACTCTATTACCACTACTAACATACTAATATACCACTACTACTAACCACTACTACTATTACCACTACTACTATTACCACTACTACTATTACCACTACTACTACCACTACTACTATTACCACTACTACTATTACCACTACTACTATTACCAAATACTAAATACTCTACTACACTACTACTTTTACCACTACTACTATTACCACTACTACTATTACCACTAAATAAATAACCACTACTACTATTACCACTACTACTATTACACTACTACACCACTACTACTATTACCACTACTGCTATTACCACTACTACTATTACCACTACTGCTATTACCACTACTACTATTACCACTACTACTATCACCACTACTACTATTACCACTACTATTACCACTACTACTATTACCAATACTACACTACTACTATTACACTATACTCACCATACTACTAAATTTCCACTACTACTATACCCCTATCTACACTACTACTAAATTTCCACTACTACTATTACCCCCCTAATACTATTACCACTACTACTATTACCACTACTACTATTACCACTACTACTATTACCACAACTAATACTATTACCACTACTACTATTACCACTACTACTATTACCACTACTACTATTACCACTAATACTATTACCACTATTCTATTACCAACTACACTACTATTTACCACTACTACTATTACCACTACTACTATTACCACTACTACACTACTATTTACCACTACTACTATTACCATACTACTATTACCACTACTTTACCACTACTACTATTCACCACTAATACTATTACCACTACTACTACTACTACCACTACTACTGTTACCAACTACTATACCACTATACATTCCACTATACTATACCACTACTACTATTACCACTACTACTATACCACTACTACTATTACCACTACTACTATACCACTACTACTATTACCACTACTACTATTACCCACTGCTATTACACTACTGCTATTACCACTACTACTATTACCACTACTACTATTACCACTACTACTATTACCACTACTACTATTACCACTACTGCTATTTCCACTACTGCTATTACCACTACTACTATTACCACTACTACTATTACCACACTTTATTACCACTACTACTATTACCACTGCTACTTTACCACTAGCTATTACCACTACTACTATTACCCACTGAATTACCATACTATTAAACCCCTACTACTATTACCACTACTGCTATTACCATACTACTATTACCACCACTAATACTATTACCACTACTGCTATTACCACTACTACTATTACCACCACTAATACTATTACCACTACTACTATTACCACTACTACTACCACTACTACTATTACCACTACTACTATTACCACTACTACTATTACCACTACTACTATTACCACTACTACTATTACCACTACTACTGTTACCACTACTACTATTACCACTAATATATTACACCACTAATACTATTACCACTACTGCTATTACCACTACTGCTATTACCACTACTGCTATTACCACTACTACTATTACCACCACTATACTATTACCACTACTGCTATTACCACTACTACTATTACACCACTAATACTATTACCACTACTACTTTACCATATACTATTACACTACTATACCACTACTTTCTATTACCGCTACTACTATTACCACTACTACTATTACCACTACTACTATTACCACTACTACTATACCACTACTACTATTACCACTACTACATTACCTATCTATTACCGTACTACTATTACCACTACTTATTACCACTACTACTATTACCACTACTACTATTACCACCCACTACTATTACCACTACTACTATTTACCACTACTACTATTACCACTACTACTATTACCCCTATACTATTACCACTTATTACCGCTACTACTATTACCACTACTACTATTACCACTACTACTATTACAACTACCTACACTAAATATTACCGCTACTACTATTACCGCTACTACTATTACCACTACTACTATTACCACTACTACTATTACCACTACTTCTATTACCGCTCTACATACCATATACTATACCACTACTACTATTACACTACTACTATATTTCCACTACTACTATTACCACTACTACTATTACCATAACTATTACACCACTAATACTATTACCACTACTGCTATTACCACTACTGCTATTACCACTTGCTATACACTACTATATTTCACCACTAATACTATTACACTACTGCTATTACCATACTACTATTACCACCACTAATACTATTACCATACTACGTACATACTACTATTACCACTACTACTATTACCACTACTACTATTACCGCTACTACTATTACCACTACTACTATTACCACTACTACTATTACCACTACTACTATTACCACTACTACTATTACCACTACACTATTACCACACTAATACTATTACCACTACTGCTATTACCACTACTGCTATTACCACTACTGCTATTACCACTACTACTATTACCACCACTAATACTATTACCACTACTGCTATTACCACTACTACTATTACCACCACTAATACTATTACCACTACTACTGTTACCACTACTACTATTACCACTACTACTATTACACTACTACTATTACCTATATTTACCGCTACTACTATTACCACTACTACTATTACCACTACTACTATTACCACTACTACTATTACCACTACTACTATTACCGCTACTACTATTACCGCTACTACTATTACCACTACTACTATTACCACTACTACTATTACCACTACTACTATTACCACTACTACTATTACCACTACTACTATTACCACTACTACTATTACCACTAATACTATTACCACTACTACTATTACCACTACTACTATTACCACTACTACTATTACCACTACTACTATTACCACCACTAATACTATTACCACTACTACTATTACCACTACTACTATACGCTACTACTATTACCACTACTACTATTACCACTACTACTATTACCACTACTTCTATTACCGCTACTACTATTACCATTACTACTATTACCACTACTACTATTACCACTACTACTATTACCACTACTACTATTACCACTACTACTATTACCACTACTACTATTACCACTACTACTATTACCGCTACTACTATTACCGCTACTACTATTACCACTACTACTATTACCACTACTACTATTACCACTACTACTATTACCACCACTACTATTACCACTACTACTATTACCACTACTACTATTACCACTACTACTATTACCACTACTACTATTACCACTACTTTTACCCATACTATTACCATTACTACTATTACCACTACTACTATTACCACTACTACTATTACCACTACTACTATTACCACTACTACTATTACCACTAACATACTATATATTACCACTAATACTATTACCACTACTACTATTACCACCACTACTACTATTACCACTACTACTATTACCACTACTACTATTACCACTACTACTATTACCACTACTACTATTACAACACTATACTATTACCACTATACCTATACTACCACTACTACTATTACCACTACTACTATTACCACTACTACTATTACCACTACTACTATTACCACTACTACTATTACCACTACTACTATTACCACTACTACTATTACCACCACTAATACTATTACCACTACTACTATTACCACTACTACTATTACCACTACTACTATTACCACTACTACTATTACCGCTACTACTATTACCACTACTACTATACCACTACTACTATTACCAAATACTACTATTACACGCTCTATGTTACCACTACTACTATTACCACTACTACATTACCACTACTACTATTACCGCTACTACTATTACCCTACTACTATTACCATACTACTATTACCCTATATACTAACTACTACTATTACCACTACTACTATTACCACTACTACTATTACCACTACTAATAACTACTACTATTCACTACTACTATTACCACTACTACTATTACCACTACTTCTATTACCACATACTATTACACTACTACTTCCACTACTATTACCACTACTACTATTACCACTACTACTATTACCACTAAATTTCTATTACCACTACTACCCATACCACTACTACTATTACCACTACTACTATTACCACTACTACTATTACCACTACTATTACTATTACCACTACTACTATTACCACTACTTCTATACCACTACTACTATTACCGCTACTACTATTACCACTTTCTACTATTACCACTACTACTATTACCACTACTACTTTTTAACCACTACTACTATTACCACCAACTCTAACCACACTACTTACCACTACTACTATTACCCACTAATACTATTACCACTACTACTATTACCACTAATACTATTAACTACTACTATTTCCATACTACCATACTACTATTATACTATATTACCCACTACTATTACACACTATATTACCACCACTAATACTATTACCATAACTATTACCATACTACTATACCACTACTACTATTACACCTAATACTTTACCATACTACTATTACCCCTATACTATTACCCTACTACTATTACCACACTAATATTAAACTTACCCACTACTACTATTACCACTACTACCATTACCACTACTACTATTACCACTACTACTATTCACCACTACTACTATTACCACTACTACTATTACCCATACTATTAACTACTACTATTACCACTACTACTATTACCACTAATACTATTACCACACTTACTATTACCACTACTAACTACTAATTACACTACTACTATTACCACTACTACTATTACCACTACTACTATTACCACTACTATTACCACTACTACTATTACCACTACTACTATTACCACTAATACTATTACCACTACTACTATTACCACTACTACTATTACCACTACTACTATTACCACAACTACTATTACCCCTACTCTATTACCACTACTACTTTACACTACTACTATTACAAATATACTATTACCCTACTACTGTTACCACTACTACTATTACCCACTACTACTATTACCACTACTACTATTACCGCTACTACTATTACCACTAAATACTATTACCACTACTACTATTACCACTACTACTACTACCACTCTACTATTACCACTACTACTATTAAACCACTAAATAACTATTACCACATATTTACAATACTATTACCCCACTATTACATCCAATTTCCACTACTACTATTACCCCTACTACTTTACCACTACTACTATTACCACTACTACTATTACCACTACCTTTTAACTATTTTCCACTACTATATACTATTACCACTACTACTATTACACCATACTAATTTCCACTCTACTTTACCCCTATACTATTACCACTACTATACCCTACTACTATTACCACTACTACTATTACCACTATACTATTACCCACTACACTATTACCAACTATACTATACCAACACTACATTACCACTACTACTATTAACCAACTTACTACACTATTACCACTATACTATTACCACTATACTATTACCACTACTACTATTCCACTACTATATTAACCACACACTATACTATTATTACCACTATACTATACCACTATATATTACCACTACTACTTTCCATATACTACCAACTATACTATTACCATTACTACTTATTACCACTACTACTATTACCACTACTACTATTACCACTACTACTTATACCCTACTACTATTACCACACTACTATTACCACTACTACTATTACATATACTAACCACACTACTATTCACACATATATTACCAACTACTACTATTACACACTACTACATTACCACTACTATTACCACTACTACTATTACCACTACTACTATTTCCCACTAATATTATTACCACTACTTACTATTACCACTACTATTCACTACTACATACCAACTACTTAACTATACCAACAAATACTACTTTACCACTTTTCTACTATTACCACTACTACTACCACAACTATTACCACTACTACTATTACCACTACTACTATTACCACTATTACCACTACTATACCACTACTACTATTACCTACTACTACCCTAATTACCACTACTACTATTACCACTACTACTATTACCAAACTATTCCACTACTACTACCACTTTCTTCTATTACCACTACTACTTTACCACTACTACTATTACCACTACTACTATTACCACTACTACTATTACCACTAACTATTCCTATTTCTACCACTACTACTATTACCACTACTACTATTACCACTACTACTATACACTAATACTATTACCACTACTACTGTTACCACTACTACTATTACACTACTATATTACACTACTACTATAACCACTACTACTATTACCACTACTACTATACCACTACTACTTTACCACTACTACATACCACTACTACTATTACCACTACTACTATTACCACTACTACTATTACCACTACTTACTACTAACCACTACTATTACCACTACTACTATTACCACTACTACTATTACCACTACTACTATTACCCACTACTATACCACTACTACTATTACCACTACTACTATTACCACGACTACTATTACCACTACTACTATTACCACTATACTAACCTATACTATTACCACTACTACTACCACTACTACTACTTTCCTACTACTATTACCATATCTACCACTACTACTAACCACTACACTATTACCACTACTACTATTACACTAAACCACTACTACTATTACCACTACTACTATTACCACTACTAACTACTATACCACTACTACTATTACCACTACTACTATTACCACTACTACTATTACCACTACTTACTATTACCACTACTACATACCACTACTACTATTACCACTACTACTATTACCACTACTACTATTACCACTACTACTTTAAATACTACCACTACTACTACTACCACTACTACTATTATCACTACTACTACCACTACTACTACCACTACTACTATTACCACTACTACTATTACCACTAGTACTACTACCACTACTACTATTACCACTACTACTACCACTACTACTACCACTACTACTATTACCACTACTACTACCACTACTACTACCACTACTACTATTACCACTACTACTATTACCACTACTACTACACTACTACTACCACTACTACTATTACCACTACTACTACTGGTTCCACTACCAGCATTACCTCTGCCACAACTTCTCCACTTCCCTCTTTCTTCCTCTTTGTCCCGTCTCTCTCCTCTCCTATATGTCCTGGCTCCCTCACCTTCATTTGGTAGTGTGACTTATAAATGATGCAGGTCGTACCAACACGTCGTTTACAAGTTCCTCTCTGCCATGTGCGTGATATTTGTGTATTGAGGCCTGGTCACAGACCCGGCCGCGGGGGCGTTGACCCCCGGATCTCTCTCCAGGTAAACTCCAGGTCTCCAGGTAATTATTCCAGTCATGGTATTGTCCGTTTTCTTCTTTAAGGAGTGATGGTCCAAGTGTGTTGATCTGTCGACAAAGAATATTTTCGTATGCAGATATTGGCAGTGATACACTATGTTACACTTGCTCGTTTCGAACCAGTTTACAATGGTTAATTTAGTGTTTAAGTATTAGTGATAGATTGTGTATAGGTGAGTGGCAGGTTTAACGTCTCAAGTACAGTCCAGTGTGTGGTGTAAATGTTGATAAATGCTTCAGAGAACCACAAGTTGATAAACTAGACACATGTACAACACTTAGGTATCTTGATGGAGGAAACGTTTCGCCCCACACACTGACTTCATTAGTCCTGTACAAAGAGAATGGTGAAGAGGAGGAGGTAATCAGTCCATACGTCGACTCAATACGTCGACTTCAGGCTTAGGGACTGATTACCTCAAACCACACGTCATCTCCACCATTCTTTGTATTTAGACTGATGAAGCTGTGCCAGAAACGAGAAAACTTATGGTAGCACCAATGGTCTTTATATTCCTTTAACATTACTTATGAGTAAAAATTTCATAACATGCAAGTGAAAGTTTGATCTCTCTCTGCTGACTCGTCACACAGTGAGAATTTATACGAATTATGAATTTATTGGATAATTTGTTTTTTATAGTAATTTGTACTGGTATTTTCTGATTTATTTAACCATTAATAATATTATATATATAGTATATATATATATATATATATATATATATAATATATATAAAAATATATATATATATATATATATATATATAATATATATATATTATATATAAACTCTTCGAAAATTTTTAATTTTTAATTTTTTTAATAATTGTTTTAGTTAAGTTTGTAGTTTGTTGGTTCTTGATGTATAATTCGCCCCAAAATATTTAAATTTTAATATAAAAATCAATATGTTTTATTATTTGAATTAAAGGTAATAATCTATTGGATAATTTAATGCTTAATTGGATTATTTTTGCATGATAAACAAGTGATTTCTTAACCGATTTACATAAGTTCCCCTTATCCGAATTTACATACACACACACAAATATATAATGTTTATGGCTGGGTTTTTTAAACCCAGTAAATCAGTGTGTATTTTTATATTATTATTATAAATAATATTTCTTTTATCTGGATTAACGGAATATTCTCTCGTTTATCCATTTTTTTTTTTTTTTGTAAATTTTGAGGTTAAACATTTCCTTAACTTAATTTTAAATAAGCGTCTTATCCGATTATAACTTTTAAATGTTTTAAACTACCTTAACATGTTATAAACATCAGTGTTAATAAACGTCCTGTTCATATATCCGAATTTAGTCATATAAAATCACCGTTTATTCGTAAATTAATGACTGCCAAAATA
>NW_026465329.1:0-13787 GCF_026875155.1 Cherax quadricarinatus
TCCGGGGCCAAGTGCCCAATAACAAGACTTGAGTCTCGCCCCCCCGGCCCTTTGAAGCATGCCAATAACAAGTACTTGATCTCCCTCCTGGTCCTTGAAGATGCCCAATAACAAGTACTTGATCTCGCCTCCTGGTCCTTGAAGCATGCACAATAACAAGTACTTAGTCCGCCTCCTGGACTTGAAGCATGCCAAAAAACAAGTACTTGAGTCCGCCTTGGTCCTTGAGCTGCCAATACAAGTACTTGAGCCTCCCCTTGGCCCTTTGAAGCATGCCCCAATAACAAGTACTTGAGTCTCGCCTCCGGTCCTTGAAGCAGCCAAAAAACATCTTGAGTCTCGCCTCCGGGCCCTTTGAAGATGACAATAAAAGTACTGGTCTCCCCTCCTGGTCCTTGAAGCATGCAAACAAAACCAATTTACTTGAGTCTCGCCTCCTGGTCCTTGAAGCATGCACAATAACAAGTACTTGAGTCTCGCCTCCTGGTCCTTGAAGCATGCCAATAACAAGTACTTGAGTCTCGCCTCCTGGTCCTTGAAGCATGCACAATAACAAGTACTTGAGTCTCGCCTCCTGGTCCTTGAAGCATGCCCAATAACAAGTACTTGAGTCTCGCCTCCTGGTCCTTGAAGCATGCACAATAACAAGTACTTGAGTCTCGCCTCCTGGTCCTTGAAGCATGCCCAATAACAAGTACTTGAGTCTCGCCTCCTGGTCCTTGAAGCATGCCCAATAACAAGTACTTGAGTCTCGCCTCCTGGTCCTTGAAGCATGCCCAATAACAAGTACTTGAGTCTCGCTCCTGGTTTTGAAGTTTGCACAATAACAAGTACTTGAGTCTCGCCTCCTGGTCCTTGAAGCATGCACAATAACAAGTACTTGAGTCTCGCCTCCTGGTCCTTGAAGCATGCACAATAACAAGTACTTGAGTCTCGCCTCCTGGTCATCCATCACAGTCATCCACTCTGTACAAGACCCGCCCATCTCCATTAGATTTTTACGAAAATGTCGGAAGTTGCTGCTGGTAGTCCATAGGAGGACAGGTCACATATCTCTGAGTATTTATAATAATTTTTGGGTAGAAATTTCTTTCCCCCCAATTAGTGTGTAATTTTGGACCTTATAAGATTAAGTGTAGAACTTATATACTAACTGTGGAACTTATAGACTACATTTTAGACTTATATATGCGAGACTTTTAGACTACATGTGGAACTTATAACTAAATCGGAGTGCAAGGCAATTTAAACCAGATATAAAAGGCCTGGGAATGAAAATATCAGATCTCACTTTCAAGGAACACAGCAATTTTATTATAGCAACTGCAAGAAGAACAATAGGTCGTATAACTGGAATCTTCAAAACAAGAGATGCTCAGCCAGTGATGACCGTCTTCATGTCACTCGTTCTCTCTAGGCTGGAGTATTGCTGTGTAATAACGGTCCCCTGCAAGGCAGTCGAAATTGCTGTGTTGGAAAATGTACAGAGAACCTTCACAACTCGTATAAACACAGTCAGGCACTTAATTACTGGGAGTGCTGGAAGTCCCTAGAACTGCATTCTTTAGAACATAGGTGAGAAAGATATAATTTACATCTGGAGGATACTGGAGGGGTTGGTCCTAAACTTGCACACTGAAATTACTCTTACGCACACAAAAGATTTGGCAGAGATGCAGGATACCTCCTGTAAAAAGCAGAGAAAGATGAGTCAAGATTTAAGACCAGAAGTTTAAACCCCTTCTTAATTCAAAAAAACTCTCCCTTCTAAATAAGGTTATAAAAAAACTTTTTCCTCTAAAGGTTTTAAAGGATTAAAATAAAAAATTACTTTCCCTTTGGGCAATGGGTTAACGATTTTTTGATTAAGTTTTGATTTGGTTAAAACAAAAGGAAAAGGCCAAAACCCAAATGCCGGGGGGGCATTTTCCCAGGCGACAAGAGGGACCCCCAAAAGATTCCTTTTAAAATGTGTAAATGCCGAGATGCACACTGCATGGTGTGTGTGTATACTGAGTTTCAAAACTTCTCGAGGTATACACCGTGTGCATTTCTCCACTTTACACAAAACATATTAACTGATAAAATTAAGTAGCGGCATTTTTTAAACCTATTTATCTTTGCTGGAGTCCGGGGTCTGGCCCCGGGCCGAGGGGCGGTGACCTCGTCGTCGTCTCTGGGCATTTTAAATTTTTTAGTTTAATTTATTTATTATGCCCCCCAGACCCATCCTATGGACGGGAGTCAAAAATTACAGAGGCACCATGATGGGTCCAGGGACTGGACCGCAAAGTTTTGAACAGATGAACAAGTTACAGTGGTAATGAACTATTTACATGAATATTTTCTTGTCTATTCTATAACGACACATTTTTTCTGTTCTTCTCCCCAGCACAAGATCTCACCACTGCTTCATGCGACCTACAATATGCTAATACCTTAATAAGTGTATGTGAAACATTTGAGGTTCGATCCATAGACCTCGCTAAAAGGAGTAGAGAATGTCTCGGCCGGCCATCAGGAAGCTCGGAATTAAGTCCGCGATGGGAGGAGAGTGGGATATAATATGTTTTTTTTTTATTTAATTTTGTGTTATTGCTTTCCCCCCTTTCCCGCGTACAGGACCCAGGACGTGTGTCAACAATGAAGTGGATAGTTGGTGGCGCTGCGATATGGCGGTGATGGTGCTGTGTTGCTCTGTGGGGGCGTCCACAGCCCGGCCAGACCAAAACTTCCCTAGCACGGGTCCTAGCAAACCCGTGGTCAGAACAGGGTATGTATACACTCCTCCCTTAGCAAAGGGTTATACCACCGTGGTCAGACACTGGGTATGTATATACCCCTGCCTAGAACGGGTTCTAGCACCCGTTTGGTCAGACACAGGGTATGTATACACCCCTGCCTAGCACGGGTTCTAGCACCCCTGGTCAGACACAGGGGGATGTATACACTCCTCCCTAGCCCGGGTCCTACCACCTGTGGTCAGACACAAAGTACGTACATATTCCTCCATATCACCGGTGGTCGACACAAGGTACGTACATGTTCCTCCATACACGGTGGTCAGACACAAAGGGACGACATGTTTCCTCTTCCTTACAGTTCCACCCGGTGGGGCAGACACAAGGTCCGCACATGTTCCTCCACATCACAGGTGGTCAGACACAAGGTACGTACGTGTTCCTCCATAGCACCGGTGGTCAGGACACAAGTACGTTACAGATTTACTGAATGCATTTTTTATTTTAGAATTAGCCCATTTTTGAACACTGGGGTAAATAGTATTTTATTTTATCATCTCGGTAGTTCAGAACAAAACATTTCTGTAGCGACTTAAATTTTTTTATGCTGCCACTAAAAATAGATTATATTTACAAAAAAAGTTCAAAACTATGGAGCAGTCGCTTAGGTAGGTAAGCGTTTGTCGGAGTTAGTTTAATATGTTTATTATGCACCCATAACCATCCTGGGGCGGTAGTCACCCCATACCCATCCTGTGGGCGGGTAGTCAAATGATTACAGTGGTACATAATTGGTCCAGGGGTCGGACTCAAAGTTTTGATAGATGAGCATGTTACAGAGGTAATTGAATCACAATTTTACAAAGGTAATGAACTCACAATTTACAAAGGTAATGAACTCACAATTTACAAAGGTTAAGAACTCCAGGTAGCAGTCTGGTCTCCAATCATGAACAAGTTACAAGGTATTTAAAATTACGAGGTACGTTAATGGGTCCAGGGACTGGGCCCCCCAAGTTTTTGTAGCAGAAACTAGGAACAAAAGTAATGAGTCACCAGTTACAAAAGGTAAGGAAATTCTGTAGAATGGTACTTACGTTTATGGTTTGTCAGGAACAGAAAAAATGTTTCTGACGCGAGTCTTAGCTGGAGCTTTTGGTAAATCTGACCGAGGCCTTCCGCTGGCAACCGCTCCACCTGTTTAAAATTTAGGTTAGCTTATAACCCATATATATAACAACAGCTAATTGGAGCACTTGTTTCCCTCGTTTTACGACGCATGAATCTTGACTAAACATTCAGAAAAATGTTATATTTAAAGAATATATATTATACACAGTTTAGTTCATTCCCTCTCCTTTACAAACCAATGTGCATTTTACAGTAGTTGCACATGATTATCTCCTCAATAAAAATTCCGTAAAAAAGGAATTAGGAATGTTGATGTTAATGCGGAGGATGATACAAATACAAATTTTTAAACAAAATGTGACTGATGAGACTACGTTATCTGTGTGCGCGAGTGCCAGAAGAAAGCTAGTCTTAGATACTGTTGTCAATGTACCACACACAGATTTCACTTTTATAAAACAGAATAATTATGCGAAACTAGGAAAGGAATAGCTGTAAATAAGGTCAAGGAACTATATCCATATTCCTAACAAACGACATTCTTAAGCTTAAGGCATTTCTAAATGTTTCAGACATTTATTCTAGGGCATCTCTTACTAGTTGAAAGAAAATACGATAAGCAATAGACGTATATAATTTAGTGTACCTCAAGCCTAGTATGGTTTCCACCATTCCGCTGATACACAATTATGCTCTTAACATTAACAGGGACTGATCCTTCAACTGAGTCAATTTAAACTTGCTTTATGGTAAGGGTGTAACGCTGTCAGAGGGAGTAAAACTAGAAAACTACTGTATTTCCGCTCAGTAACGGACCAGCTATATATGACGCAGAAAACTTAGTGTGGTGGGGAATACAATGGCAGGAAATCTAGAATATTCATTCCACACTAATTTATTCTAGTGCTTTTCTTCGCTAGAGGATCATTTCACCCTCATTAGTAATCTGGACCACAGCTGTGTCATGGAAGGTTGAAAAGATTGCACCTCCAACGTACAACTGCACTAGTGCAATAAGTGACCATTCTGGAGATGGTCACGTAAGCGATATATGTAAATAATAAAAAGGCCGCAGCTTCCCATCAGCTAACATTTCTCAAACACTACGTTTCAAAGTTAAAAATATAAGTGTATAGCTCCAGTTACCCACCTTATACATACATTACATTAGAGGTGTATATCTCGCAGTGGATATACACTGAAAGTTTCTCTTGCTCTTAAATTATTAATGTTTGCTAGCTGTTAATGAACCAAATTACGGTGTTAATGACTCATGTGTAGCTGAAGGGTTTTAAGATAACACACCTGGACACTATCGTTCCAGCTTGGAGGAGGGAGGGCTGGCGCCGGCGACTGGTAAGAAGAGCTGGTGGCTGACTCTTCGAAGACCCAGGCTGCTCGACTTCCGTGATGGCCGCCGGCAATGCGAGAATTCGACGAATACGGTCTTATGTGGTAGGAAGCGGCGGCGGTGATTACGATGACTGGTCACCTTCGCTTCGGCAGGAGGGCCTTCCACTCTCACAAAATCAACACTCCGTTTTCCATTAAAGGGACCCGTTACGTCAGGTTAAATATTTCAGGGACTTGACTAGTAGCGGTGTATTTTTTTAATTATGGTAGGTTTCCGTTAATATCTCAAGGGCAACTGTCCGGATTATGAAAATTTATGTAGCACAATCCGGTGCGTGAAATTACATTTTTATTATTGATTCTTAATGGATTGAATAATATCTTTATCACATGGAATCGTGAAGAAACACTCAACTTCAAGCACTTGTAAGGGACTCAAGGACGGAAGCTGTACTCGAGCCTTTTCGTACATTACTGCTTTCCACTGTGTATTCGTTAAAGGAACTTCTCTCGAACACGCTGTAATGTTGTTACGCAAAGATTTTGCGATATAACTAAAATAATGATGTGTGATCAGTCGTTCCATTTAACATATGGAGTATCCTGACGTATCATGGATACACGCCATTTATTATGAGGGGCCGCCAGGGTAAGCCATCCTGTTGTGAAGTGTTTTTTGTTCCTTTAGTGCTGGGAATATAGAGTGTAACCTATCTGTTTGTGCATTTTCATTCCCCCTCTGCAGTAAAGAGGGCAGTCAAAACTGCCCTTCTTACTCTTAACGGAATCATTTAAGTCCTTCAAATCACTTAAGATGTGATTTGGTCTACGATAAAAAAGTTAAATACTATACAACCATACACACTAACATTCACGATTCAAAACTATATTACAAAAAAAAATCACAATAACAAGAAAACACAAAAATAAATTCTATCACACTAAATTAAACTAACTTAGGTTATTTTTGATTAAATCATTAATGTCCAAAGACTTCTCTAAAGTTTTTTCAAGATCCCTACAAGAGCCCCTGGAATTATAAAAACTACTAATGGACTGAAGGATTAAAAAAAAAAAGCTGAAATTGTGGTGCGCAAACTGTTACAATGAAGCATACAACATTGTGTCCACAGAGAGAACCAACCAACACAACTGTCAAAATTCTATGTACCTTGTTTCTTGTCTGTAGAGTCCACTGAGCCTGTCACTTCCTAAATAAATATCAGTGAATTTGGCCAGTGAAGTTATGTGAGGACACAAGTTTAGTATTGTGAGAGATTATTAGAAACTTTCGCCTCAGCATTATGTCTGCTTGTTCTCCTTGTATTCCATGTCACATGGTACCATCAATTGAACGTGGATACAAAAATCTTTAAGATTACAGGGTGGATAAAGTTAATATTGGGACTTGGCCTATAGAGGCATAGAAGAATGAAGTATACAATGCTTGGCTAGTTCGACTTTTATCACTGATTACGTAGACTGTGCTACGCGGCAGCTGTTTTCTGAAAGAAGGATGACTGGTGACCGAGTGGAAAAAATATCCCTCATATCTCAATTCCTAAGCCAAGATCAATGATGTGTAGCCAGAGGCGAGTTACATCACACCCACTTATAACCAAGGTTGGTAGTAACTTGAGGCAGTGTTACCAGACGCTACTGACACAAGGTCGGTATATTCGAGTAAAACATCGTTATATTAAATAAAAATTCGTTTTTCTTGATAAGTAGCATCACCGTGCATATGTAAAGTTTCAACTGCATACTGAAAATTTACACATTAATTTTACCATAAAACTATTTAACAACTTTTGTTATAAATTATACCTGGAGTATACCTTACCTTGACATTTATTTCACAGTCTACAGTGATGCTAAAAACATGAACTGGTGACATTAACATAAAAAAAAACACAGGTAAATACAATGATTTGTTCCAAACCATACAACTCATGTGAGCTTAATCCTCTTCAGCAGAAACTTCGTGCCTCAGGGCCGTATTTTTTCATATATTCTGATTCATTATGCTTGGGTAGTTCCCTAGTTACGTACAACTATAAAACTCTCGAGAGATGATCTTTAAGTGTGAAAACATTCCAGTCAGAGTGCCTGATGACAACCTATTCTTAATTTTGTTGTCATGTGGTTAAATTACAGTGGATAACATTCTCTCCACAGTAGCGCTGACTGTGGTCAGCACAAAACTAAGCATGTAGACGTCACGTGCGCGTCACCAGAGGTTCCATCACGCCCTCGCTATGTCTCCATAACACTTAATCCAAATGGGAGTTGGGAGCAGCAGTTATTCTGTTTCAAGAACTTAAACCCAGGTAATGTTACCAGTAAAGTAAAAGGCACAAGTGCAACTAATGTGACATTTTATTGTGGCAACGTTTCGCTCTCAGTAAGCTTTATCAAGCACATACAGACAATACATGGACACAGAGGGTATATTAGGGGGGGCTCAGAGTGAGGTGTCATACTAGTGGTAGTGGTAGTAGTGAAAAGTCTATTAGTAGTGGTTAGTAATTCAATATGGTAGAGCAATTAATTCGTTACTTGAAGTAAATGGATATAAAAAGCTATTGCCTTGGGTAATCCCATAAAAATAGGTTGGACAAATATAGACTGGATAGAGGCAGCTTGTTTCAGTGTTCAGTCTCTGTAATGTGCTTTGTGTAGTTAACAGGAGAGACTATGTGATGGCAGGGTTTATGTTTTCAGGAGGATTCTTGCTAAGACTTCAGAGATGGTTGAAGCTGCCGTTGTTTTGTTAAATTGTATTCGAAACAGCGATCTGTGCTGATTCGAGGCACTTGTCGTCTGCGGAAATTAGTTTCTTTGATCATAATTGGGACGTCCCTGAATTTCATGAGATGATTGGTGGAATTTCGTGTTTGTAACAGGCGATGTTCAAGTTATGTTCCTACAGACGTGGTGTCGTGGGTTTCTTGCAGTTTCGCCCTATGTTAATCTTGTCACAGGCCTCCACAGGGTATTGTGTAAACTCCTGCGTTTGACTGGTTCGTGGTGCTTTGGATTTTGTCTGGGTTGATTCTCTTTATTGAAGTGCTAGAGGCGATGGCGACTCTGGTGTTTGCTTGTTCGATGTACTTTAGAAAAGTTCATGTCAAACTGGCTGTTGGGAAGAACAAGAATATTAACTTGTTGGGAGGTGGTGTTAGTGCGTGGAGATCAAGGATTGAAGAGCTCTTTTTTGCAGTCTTTGATGAAAAGCGAAAGGAAAAATGTACTCATGTGAATGTTTTGGTTGAATGTTATGTACATCTAGTCAAGAACTAGGACTACAAATTCGGTCTGCTCTTAGGGAAAAACCCGATGATGATGCATCTTTTGGTCTTGGTATCTTGACTGGAATAGAAGTGTGTGAGATCACTTTTATTGGTAGGTTTCCGATAAACTTGAAATCTTAGGTTGTTGTCTACTTTGTGAATGAAGACGTCGAGGAAAGGTAGCTTGTCATTGGACTCTTCTTCTAGTGTAAACTGGATCGCCGGTTCAACTGCGTTGATAAAGCTCCTGGAGAGCGAAACGTTGCCACAATAAAATGTCACATTAGTTGCACTTGTGTCCTTTTACTTTACATATTGTCGGTAATTCTACCAACTTTATTACAATGTTACCAGTGAGGAAAATGAAGCCATCAGTGGAGTAATTGACTACACCGATTTACTTTTCACAATCTGAGGATCCAAGGCCTCGAGGCTTTTGCAACAGCTTCAGCAAACGGAAATATTTAAAGTTCATGACGAAGTTTTCTTCCAATACACACTTATCAGCATTAAACACTTACTGTGGCTCCTTGCCATCCTCACAAAAAATTTCCTAAAATTCAGCAGGGTTATTACTTGCTGTTGTGTGATCAACTGAAGAACTTTCACGAAGACTTAATATTATCTAAACTATTATGTAATTTGAAAATCCAGCCGGTGTCACACACTCTTGTTCAGACCTTCCTTCCTCATCACACACTCTTGTTCAGACCTTCCTTCCTCATCACACACTCTTGTTCAGACCTTCCTTCCTCATCACACACTCATGTTCAGACCTTCCTTCCTCATCACACACTCTTGTTCAGACCTTCCTTACTCATCACACACTCTTGTTCAGACCTTCCTTCCTCATTACACACTCTTGTTCAGACTTTTCTCATCACACACTCTTGTTCAGACCTTCCTCATCACACACTCTTGTTTAGGTCTTCCTTCCTCATCACACTTGTTCAGACATTCCTTCCTCATCACACACTCTTGTTCAGGTCTTCCTTCCTCATCACATACTCTTGTTCAGACCTTCCTTCCTCATCACACACTCTTGTTCAGGTCTTCCTTCCTCATCACACACTCTTGTTTAGGTTCTTCCTTACTCATCACACACTCTTGTTCAGACCTTCCTTCCTCATCACACACTCTCGTTCAGGTCTTCCTTCCTCATCACACACTCTTGTTCAGGTCTTCCTTCCTCATCACACACTCTTGTTTAGGTCTTCCTTACTCATCACACACTCTTGTTCAGACCTTCCTTCCTCATCACACACTCTTGTTCAGGTCTTCCTTCCTCATCACACACTCTTGTTCAGGTCTACCTTCCTCATCACACACTCTTGTTCAGGTCTTCCTTACTCATCACACACTCTTGTTCAGGTCTTCCTTCCTCATCACACACTCTTGTTCAGGTCTTCCTTCCTCATCACACACTCTTGTTCAGGTCTTCCTTACTCATCACACCTCTTGTTCAGGTCTTCCTTCCTCATCACACACTCTTGTTCAGGTCTTCCTTCCTTATCACACACTCTTGTTCAGGTCTTCCTTCCTCATCACACATCTTGTTCAGGTCTTCCTTCCTCATCACACACTCTTGTTCAGGTCTTCCTTTTCCATCACACACGTAGATAAGTATGTCTATGGAGCAACTTGCAATTTGAACAGAGTGACTGATGTTGTAGTGGCCAGGTTCAGGCTTGATTACAAGTACTTTTGGAAGTTTGGGAGACACACAGATGATGATCAAACTAAATGCAAGTTATGGATCAGGCATATGGTCACTGTCTTGAACACTGTGTGCTTAATTGTCCACTTATTGAGGAATACAGAGATAGACAGTGTAATAACCTATGTGACATGTCAAGATATCTTATTAATGAAAATATGATACCAGATATACTAAGCAAATTTCCTAAATTTGCTTGTAACAGATAAGTGAACTGTAGATATGCAGATATAATCAAATGTTCACGTGTTAACCATTTTGGGGCCTAGTTCTGGGCCTTTGTGGTATCATATGCTCTTGCGCTACCGTTCACAGGATGGATATGGGGTGCACAATAAACTAGCCACTTCGGTGGCTAGTCTAATCTACAAAGACGACAGTAAAGCAACCCCTAAGAACTACACACCGATACCACTAACATTCCATATTATAAAAATCTTTGAAAGGGTTCTAAGAAACAAGATCGCCAACCACCTATATACCCATTAAATACACAACCCAGGGCAACACGGGTTTAGAGCTGGTCGCTCCGGTCTGTCTCAGCTACTAGACCACTATGATAAGTTTATGGATGTTTTAGAGGATAAACAAAATGCAGATATAGTATACACAGACTTTCCAGGGGTCTATTGTATGCTGGGAGGCAGTTGAGCAGTCTTGGGCCCCTGACACTTATTGTGTTCTCTCAGAGTGCTCGTGGCACCCCTGCTTTTCATTGGGGGAACGTTGCATCTCCTTCCAGGTCTTTTTGCTCGCAGCGGGAGGGTTGCTGAGTGTCCTCTTGTTTTCCTCCGTCGGTCGCCGTGTCTCGAGCTTGGCAGCCCTGAGCTCCTCTTTTGGCTGCTGGTGGAGTTGCTCGGGAGAGTTAGTTTAGTTTAATATGTTTATTATGCACCCCATACCCATCCTGTGAGCGGTAGTCAAAAGATTACAGAGGTACATAATGGGTCCAGGGACTGGACCCCAAAGTTATGATAGCTGAACTAGTTACAAAGGTAATGAACTCAAGGTAGATTTGGTCACAATCATGGCAAGTTACAAAGGTAATGAATCAGCCTCACTCCTATACATTGTTACAATCATGAACAAGTTACAAAGTAATGAGCCACTGATACGTCCACACCCAGTCACAATCATAATGAATTATAAGTACAGATATTAAGTGCATCATACACCCACACGATTGCGTGCACACACATACACGAAGGAGCACGCACAGTCACAGACACATGCACATGAACATGCAAACATATACACGCACACACACAAGCACACACACACACACACACACACACACACACACACCACACACACACACACACACACACACACACACACACACACACACACACAAAGTACAAAGCGAGTGACTAAAGACAAAAGATCAAATAGAATTAAGAGAGGTTGGCTAACGAGAAACTGTGATGTAGCACACAGCCAGCGTGAACAAGCTAGCCAGAAAGGGGATATATATATATATATATATATATATATTATATATATATATATATATATATATATATATTATATATATTATATATATATAATATATATATATATATATATATATTTATATATATACATACATATACATAAATATATATAAGCAGAGAAGGTGGCAGCAGTAGGCCTGAGGAAGTAGCGCCGCTATAACAGGTTGGGTGTCATTACAAATAAGAAGTGTACTTACCAAAAGTGAAGTGAAAATTATAAAAGTAGCAGTATACAAGTGATAAGTGTGGTAAATGAGGACTCAAAAGGGCAACGAGAAAAGAATAGTTGAAGTCAGAGGCGGAAGGGCGAGGTGCACGAGTCATCGTACAGCGAGCATCGTACAGCGAGCAACGTACATCAGGCATCTGGATGGACGTCCCCTCTGAGTTGTAACGTACAAATCACCTGTTTGTGGTTGGCAGGAAGTTTTGATTGGTAGAGCCGGCCCTACGATCACTCGTGGCTGGCTATCACAAACCCTGCTCCAGAGCGATTATCATACACACAACACCTAGCAGTAGTAGGAAGATAAAATTTGTAGGAGCAAGGAATAGGCAGGAGGATTAAGTCGGGGCTAATGGGACTACAGCCCTGACAACAGTTTCGAGAGATAATGTTTTAGGACACAAAGACAGTACAATCTGAGAAGCAAGTATTGGGTACACATGTAGTAAAAGGTAGTACATAACTGGGTGAAAGAAAGACTCGTTAACACACGCTAGTATTATAATTATTAGAATTACTCTCAGTGTTAATGGTATCTTATTAGTATTACGGATACACAGAGGTGAAATGTATTTCTGGGACATATAAACAACTGACGTGCTCACACACACACGCGTGCACACACATACACACTCGGGGCCAGGAGCTGAGTCTCGACCCCTGAAACCACAACTAGGTGAGTACACACACCCACTCATTCACACAGCTGATCCTTGAAATTTGACTGTGTCCCCTCACCCCCCCACACACCTTTCCCTTCCCCACAGACCTTTCCCCTCCCCCACTCTTGCCTTCACTCCCTCCTCCCTCCTATCTTTCTCTCTCCCCCTCCCTCACGTTTCTCTCTCTCATAGCCTTTTGTCCTCCCATTCCCCCTACCTCTCTCTCTCTCTCTCTCTCTCTCTCTCTCTCTATATCTCTCTCTCTCTCTCTCTCTCACTCCCATAACCCTATCCCTCACCCTCCTCTCTCTCTATAGGCTTCTCTCTCCATCTCCCTTTTTCTATATTTCTACCCCTCCCTCGCATTTCTCTCACTCATAGCCTTTTCCCTCACCCTCCTTTCTCCCTCTCTCTCTCTCTCTCTCTCCCTCTCTTTTTCCCTCTCTCTACCCTTTCTCTCCCCCTTGGTCTTATCCCTCACCCCATACTCTCTCCTCTCTCTCCCTCTTTCTACCCTTTCTCTCTCCCCCTCTCACCCTCTCCCTCCTCTATCCTTCTGTCTAGGGTAAAAAAAAAAAAAAAAAAAAAAAAAAAAAAAAAAAAAAAAAAAATGGGTGGCCCTAGAGGACGGAAAACCAGAGATCTGGTGGATGAACCAGGGAGGAAAGACTGGGAGTTAGAGCTCCAAAAAAGGGAGGAAGAGTGGGGAAGGAAGACAGAGCTTGGTAAGAAAATGCATGAGCGGATAGCTGAAGAGTGCAGGAAGTGGGAAGTACAGGTCTTAGCAGCAGAAGCTAGGATACAGTGCTTAGAAGAGAAACTGCAAAGCCTGAAACAGATTAGAGAGACAAATGACAATTCAGATGTGACATCAGGAAATTTAATGTCAGGTGCAGACAAGGGGACAGAAAGCAACAAAGGAGACATGCCATATGCGAAGGCCCTATCAGACCCACGTGGGGCCAGGGAAAAGAAAAGGAGCACACTAAGATCAAATGACAGGTCTGAAGACAATGAAGGTATGCTATCTGCAGAGATTCTAACAGCCAACTGCAGTAGCAAGGGACAGCTGGTCATGAAAGACAGTTACATGAGAATAAAGTTTTTAGATATGACAGGGACTGAAGGCAAAAAAACATGTCAAAAGAAGGAAATAAAAGCCTCCCGAGGA